>BACB01004934.1:0-169527 GCA_000338015.2 Ganoderma multipileum BCRC 37180
ATGAAGTTTGGCGCTTGCGATCTACTGGAAGAACAGTGCATCCAGTAGTGGGTAGTTGTGAATGTTCGGCCGATAGTATGAGTTCTTGTTGATGGTCACATCTGCGACATCAGTAAATGGGACATACTCTCGCTTGGCCCATGGCGAGCGAGTATCAAGGGAAGGCCGACCCAAGGGACGTATTTTCCATCTGATCATTTGTTACTGGTCATTGGAGGTGTACCTGATCATAGGGGGGGAGGCGCGCAACTCAGTGACATGCTCATGGTCATTGACCCTGATGCTGATTGCGGGCAACTGGTCAGCGGTACACTTGCTGTGATGGTAAATGAAGTGAATGGGCCACTTTGGAGGGGTTCTTCGGAGAGATGGGCTGGGATTTTCTGATTATAGGCATGAACTGATGGAACGTTGGGTGGTCGGGAGCAATCTGGCCAGACGTACATGCCACGCCATGCGCTTCGAAAAGGCTGGAAGCGGTGAAGACACTGGAAGGACCCATGTTTTTGAACAAATCATACTGGAGCCTCCTCGCCATGGACTGGAGATAGTAGAAGCATGCAATTAATTTGCAATGGATCACCTTCGACTTGAGAGTGACCCAGACACAGTCATCGTCTAGGTCGGATGGAGGGTAGTGGGCTTGCAGAGGCATGACCAGCATGAAGGTGTGGGTAGCGGTTTCCGAAAGTGCACCTTCAGTGTGAAGGAGGGGGGAGATATCCACGACATCGGTGAGCGAGTTCAGAGCCGAAACCAGGGCAATGTCATAGTTGAATGGATGAAGCAAAAACTTGAGAATATCACAGGGACAGGGTCCCACCCTTGAGACAAGGTCCTTCACTGCAATAGCGTCAAATGACAAGAAATGCTCCTGTACAGTGGGTGAGAATTGGTCTTTGGGCACTGCACTTAACCTGACTTGGGTTAGCCCAAATCTGAAATAATTAAGATACAAAGCAAGAGACGTACAATGCAAGGAGCTCATCATGTCTCCAAGGCAACATAAACCAATGTTGGATGGAGATATACTTTTTGAAGTCACAATATCGCGACTTGTCAGGGGACAGGGCAACCACAAAAAACAGCTTCAGATGGGTAATAGGTGAGAGTAGAGGCCCCTCTTTTTCGGAGCAGTCGATCAGTGACCACACCCCTGGGAAGGTATCGGAGGTGGGTGGGAGGTGGTCCTTGGGTATGAATTCTGAAGTCTTCATATTTGCTACCCCATTTTTGTCGAAATGAAACATCATCCTCGCCGAGGTCGAGCTGAAGATGATGAGCTCCTCCCGCAACATGCACTCTATAAGGAAGAACAGGAGTGAAAGGGACTTTCCTAGAAATAGCAGACATTATGAGTAAACTATTTCAGGGACAGAAGTAGATGGGACGTGGCACACCAATACTGGGTTGTCCCAGAAGCAAGACACCAGGGGTCGGCGGCTGCAAGTTCTTGTGACAATTGCGCAGACATTCACAAAAAAGCACAAACTCCTCCTGCACAAAGAAGGGGGTAATGACATTGATGCACATGCAGAGTTCCTTCTGCAACCCCCATCAGCCAGTCACCAAGGAACCGTTCATGATGCAGCTTGTTGAGGACGTCGCTGAGGGCAGTACGATTACCCTACTATTTGCTATAGAGGTCGCTCCATTTGGGCTCGGTTACAAGCTTCCACTCTTCAGGGTGAGGTGTCTGGGAAATCGGACATTACCAGCTCAGTAAGCAGTGCTCAATAGATCGGCACATGGCTCACCATCATGTTTAGGCTACTGGTTGAAGGATGGCATGGTTGGAGAAAGACAAAATAGCAAGAGGGAATGAAGTCCTTGGGAGAGTAGATGTGAAGGGCGATAAACTTTGACTCAGAGAATCGACAATCAGCTGTGTTTCCCAGTAGCTGAAAGTGTGTAGGGACCCAGCAGCTTGTCCTGCAACTCGATATCGGATACGGGCACAAACCAAGGAGAGTTGGAGACAGAGTCGGCGGACTCGGACATGACAGGGACATGCAATGGCGAAGCAGAAGGTGATCAAGCTACCATTGCCCGGCTAATTATACGTGTGCAGCGGGATTTCTCTTGGCCAGGATCACCCAACCAGACAACAATTGTAGAGAGTGGGACATTGATAGCATGACAGGAGTTCAACACCGATAGAAAGTCGTCTTTCGATCGAGTAAAGACGGGCTGATTATGCAGAAAGGAGTTGGAGCGACAGAGAGTGGCACACCGCCTATCGACGTGCATGCGGTACAGCACCAGATGTCTGTGTACAGTCCTTCTGTCTGAACATCTAACTGTTACCAAATTGGAGACAACTGAGGCAGGTGGGAAAAGAGGGCGGCGTCATGTACGGGAAATGGACAGTGGAAAGAGCGGAACCAGGAAATGTTAAAGGCGATCCAAACTCTTCCAGTGAATCAAGTTCCATACCGAATTCCATCAGCTGAGCTGAAGTACATTTAGATTTTTCTCGATCCTTGTCACTGCAGATCTGTTCCAGATTGACTGATTGCTCGGTGCATCCATATCGTTTGTGATTGGTTGAATGAAGACCGGTCGCCTTCGAATGAGAAAGCAGATGGAGAGTGACCTGGCACCAGCATTTTATCTGAGGCTTTCCGGCACTTGAGAAAGGCCCAGCTATGAGATCTAGTTGCGAGCAGAGCGAGCATATACCCCATAGGCTGGAGCCCGGAAGCTCTTCGCTAGGACAAACAAGGACAAATTTCACACTTTGCAAACCTTATTTCCTGGATTACGAATGTCCCTCTGGAGTAGACACAAATGCCTCCACGGTGCTGAAACTTTCCACATTCAATATATTCACATATTATAACATATGTGGAAACTTTTGAAGTGATTCGGTAAGTAGAACACAGATAACCATGACTTGTGTTCAAATCCGCTGGTTTTGGTTCAGGTGCTTACACTACTACAGGCGCCAAAATAGGGGCACCTTTAAGCCTCAAGCCAGCGCCACCTTGGCCAGGCTTTGGCCTCCCGAACAAAGTACTTACTTCAAGGCACTTGTATCATCATTATCAGCCAACAAATAACCCCTGACCTGACTGATGCCACCAGCTAGCACTCGGAGCGAGCATGACCATCCTAACGGCACATGTTATAAGAGACCTTAGCAAAAAAAATTTTACTTCGCTTTCAAGTCTCGACCTAGACAGATTTCACCTTGATTTGAAAGTTCGATCCCAGTCACATGCTGCAGAATGGAGAACATCAGACTGAGGTATTGGACAAGTATTGGAACCGAAGTACATATGCGTCAGGTAACATTACGTAAAAGCTCCTCAGCAGCCTGTACAGATAGTTGTGCGGTAAGTCAGCGGGAAGTGTGGTGGCAGAAAAGGAAGTGAAAGCAAAACGACATTGGCAGTTCAACAAATCAGACATAAAAGCTGAGGAAGGAGAGTCAGGATGGGCGGAGGTGGGTAAGTGTGACTTGGATGCAGGCTAACTGCCTTACCTGAGACAGGTGTGTGATACGCACTTCTTCTCGAGCGGCTTCCTGCTCCAGCCATGCCCACGTATCTCAGATCAGTCGTGATCTATCGGGAGAATGGTAGGCATAATCCCCAGGTGGTAGTAGTGAGCAAGTAGTGAGGGAAAGAAGTTGGGATCATATGATGTGTTCGTCACAAAAGAGGTTGCGGGTGCAATGCATCAACGCATCCTGAAGCATGGGTGGTGTGCTTGCGCTGGCAAAAGACTTGACATGTCTGACTGGACAGACGAGGATGCAACCTCCACAAGGTAATTGATGTGTAGGTAATGGATGAAGATGCGGTGAGAGAAGTCCCAACTGCATCGCGGTCAAAGTGGCAGCCTGGTCAGGTATGCCGGAAGCAGGCATAACTGGTGCAGGCGGTATCAATATCGAGTAGAGCGAAGAGGTGGAGAGCTCAGTGAGGGCCATAGAAAGCAAGGAAGGGTCGACACCACTAAATGAGACTGGGTAGGACGAAATCTGAAGGGAAGAAAGTGCAAAGCAGGGCAGACAAGCACAATGGAAAATGGAAGGATAAGGTAATGGTATCGACAACATGGCTAGCCTGGGTAGGGATGGAGTAGCTTGAGGTATGGACCGTAGTACATTGGATGTTCAGGAAGGTTAGGGGAGCAGTCGAGTATGTCTAGAAGCCAGAGATAGAGAGAAGGGCTGGTGATAGTGACAGAGAACGAGTGGAGGAGAGTGTATAGAGATGAGTGTCGACAAATTGGATGGAGGCTAGGTAATGGTGTAAAGGGTTGGCATATATGGGGGAGAGTATGGTGGGTAATGGAAGTGGAACAAAGCTGTGACCACTAGGCCGTAGACCTCGCCATATAAACTGGAGGCAGCGGGGTCGCTGGGGGCAACAGTCAAGGTGACAGTGGAGGATGGAGTAGCAGCGGTGAAGGTGACATGTCGAGAGATAAGGGCGATATGAACACTCGGACGGTCGAAGGCGGGTGCGTGGGAGGCGAAGACAGTTCAGGAGGATTCATGCCAGAAGGGTGGTAAATATGAAGAGGTGGCGGTTCCAAAGATAAGGGATTCAAGGGGATCGTGGAGGAGAACCAGAGACCAGCAAAACCCAAGGCAAGGAAGGAGGGGTCAATGGCTCAATCACTGGTAGACGAAACCCCACTGAGACTCCTAGCTTTATTAGCAGCATGGGTGGGCGGGTACCGGCCTAGACTCCCTGCTTCAACCTTTAAACTGACCCCGCAATAGGTAGGACCAGGGAAAGGCTGTAGGAGGGAACCTTAGTAACTGGGGTGGGTGACACAAGGAGAGAGCGATGTACCTCAGACTCAAAAGGACTGAATTGTCCATGGCTGAAGGTAAGCCCTCGACCTAGATGAGGAACTTGATATCACACAAGCCAATGATATCTGGATCTTGACCTTGGGAGACTATGCATTAAACCAGGCTCAAGTCGTCCTCGGACAAGGTGCCAGTGACGACCATCTGGCCCAACACAAAGATGAGAATGGTCATCTCGAGGTTAGATGTGCATGATGATAGCCATGAAATGCTGCAAAAATAGCATGACGGAGAGAAATCAGATGGCTACAGATTAGAGACGTGAGATGCAATCCTCGGGGTTGTACTAGGCGTTCCTCATGTAGAGTGCTATTGTCTTCGGGTCCAAGCAATATGATGAATTCTGGACTGTTGGCACCTGCTGTCGACCACGATGATATGCTGCTACTCTCGGGCAAGCAGCGCAGGTGTAGCTGGGATCATGGGCAGTGATGAAGGACCAGGGATGGTGTTGGTTGGACAGGCAACAGTGGGGGCTGAGACCACTGCTGCGACTGAGCAGGCTGTGGGGTTTGGTTCAGTTGTGGCTTGGTTGGGTAGACAGCTGCAGGATCAGGGAGGGAAAGATGTATCAGTCTGGGGGTAGGGTTCGATGGGTATAGGAGCACGAGCCGGGCATTGTCCTGCTAGAGTAGTTGAGGCTGAAGTTGTGACAACTGGTTGGGTCTGTGCAGGGTGCGCAGAGGGATGGAAGCCAAACCAGTGGGACTGGATAGCGAAGGACATGATAATTCATGAGAGACCAGTGAGATCCAACTGTAGGAAAAACCAGTGGCTGGCCAGAGGACGCACCAAGTGTAGGCATGAAAGGACCAATGTACACAGTGTGCTCCAGCTAGACTGCACCATCTGTGTGCATCATGCCCTCTTCTCCTGCACCATCCCCCTTGAATCCTTTTTCAACCTATCCCCACCGAACTGCAAGTGCACCCAAAGACATCAACCGGCCATGAACGAGGGTGAAGCTTGAGAGAGGATCTAGACCGGAGCAAAGGGTCGCAAGGCAGATACGAAGAAATGTAAGGGGGTACGAACCAGATAGCCCAGGAAGGAGCGGGGTGGCGGCAGTCAAAGTAGAGGGCGAACGAAGGGCAATGGGCACTGGCAGATGTTGACATGGTAGTAGTGGAGGATGTCAAATTCAATGAGGCCTGAGGAGGTGGCACCGGTGCTAGTTCAGCGCCAGTACACGATGAGAGGAGAATGAAGAATGGATAAAATTGAACTGACTATGTTATGTAACATAACTCAGGTAACATTGAGAGGACGCCCAGCCGACGAGTTGAGCACTGTATAGCAGAGGACGGCAGAGAGCGGGTTGATTTGGAGGGGACCATTGGCCTTCGTATGTACACTTGCAAGGCGGCATGCAGGCCATGGTCAACACATGATAGCTACATCACATGTTGCCATTGCACATATGAAATAGTGACTACTCACGAGCAAACTACGTGGCCAGCTTACACTGAAACACAACCTTTGTGAACAGATGGCATGGCCATGGCATTTGAGTCAGGGACAAGTACATAAGTTCGGCCGTGTGTCCCTATTCGGGATTGGGTACACGCACCCCAAAACGTCCTCAACCTTGCACATTCCACAAACGTCCAAAAACTGGATGAACACCTCACCCTTATGCTCCCCATAACTATCCCCCAACTCCCACTCAACGTTGAACCCCATGGCTGCATCGTGTGGGACAACAAGCATGTACTTCACCTCCAGCATGCCCAGCCACATGCCCTGAGCATGCTCCTGCAGTCGCCTGACCATCTTGAAGTCGCAGGAGTCGCTCGCGCTATCTTCTCGTTTACTCATGATCTGGACAGCCCAAAGGATAACCTTCGCGAGCCCTGGAATGGCCTGGAAGAACAGCGCATCGAACCCCGCCCGAGGGTAGGCAATGGTGGAGGGGCAATAGTACAACGCGTTGTCGATGTAAATATCGATCATGAGCTGCTTAGCGTTCTGGAATAGGACGACTCGACATGCAGCCCAAGGCTCACTAGTAACTTGTGGGGGGTGACAGTTCAGATGACCTAGACCTGGGAGTGAGAGCAGGAGCTCCGAATCCTTTGAGAGCCTCCAGGTGATCTGCTGACTGTTATCAATGATGACCATCGTCCCGTGTGCCTCAGCGTCTTTCTGCAGGAAGATGAACCGAGTTGGAGTGTGACTCCCAAGTGAGCCCAGTGCCAGGATCATAGGCGCAAACTGGTGATCGAAGCTCTCATCCCATGGCAGAGGTAACCCTACAAGTTCGTTGATTAGCCCAGATAGAGTGGGCATACCAGTAGCACCCTCATCGTTAGCCTCCACATCGAATACAGCGGATGTGTACTGGTAAGCGAGGCTCTCAAAGACGAAGCCTGCAAGACCCGGGTGGTGAACAACCCAACGTGGATGACCCCGAAACCTACAGTGTTTGTACAGTGCCCTTCTTTCCTCGAAGGAGAGGTGCTCAAGTGCATTCATCACTCCTTGGGCCGTGGCACACATCTTGAAGTTGACAACGAAGGCATCATCACTGAGCTCAGTTGGAGAAAGCGGTCCTGACCTTCCGACGAACGTGATGTGATTGCAGTTCTCATTGGAGAATTCCTCTGTGCCAACAATGAGAGAGATCATAGGCGGAAGGCAGTAGAAAGTCATTTCCTCAGACACTCAGGCGTTGTATCCGGATGGGTTGAACAAAAACCTCAAGATGTCATGGGGAACGGGACCAGCAGCCACACAGAGGGATCGCATAGTGCTGGCGTCAAACATCTGGTAGCACTCCCCATGCTTGATATTGAGCTGTAAAGGCGCTAAATACCGTAAACTGCAAGAACTTAGTTCATGAGATAGGAGGGCAACAGGCTTGCCATTGTACATACAGAGCAAGGAGCTCTTCTTCACTCCAGCATGCCATCCACCAAGTGCAGACGGCACGTTCCTTTTCGAAAGGCTTGAAGTGCAACTTGTCTGGAGAGAGAGCCATTATGAAGAACACCTGGGGCCTGGCATTGAGCGTCATGGAGAGAGGTGGAGGCACTGGCTTGGTAGGACAGTCAACTAGTGACCAAACTCGGAATGCACGATCCGCATGAGATGGAAGATGTTTGGAGGCTATGAAGTCAGACAGCCTCACTGCCATAACACCACACTCGTCAAAGCGATACATCCTCCCATAGCATGTGGTGAACAGGACTTGTTCCTCCCATGACAGGCATTGCAATAGGAAGAAGATGAGAAGAACGGTCTTCCCTGCAAACCAAGAAGTTTATGCAAAAGGGCAGTTAGGGGCACAAAAAACACTGGGAGTGTTGCATGTTTATACACTGATTCCTGATTGCCTGAGAAGCACAATGCTATTGATCAGCTGCACTAGGTCGTGGGCATCCCGAAAACGTTGGGCGAAAAGCAACATTTCCTCCTGTATGAGTAAAGAGCTACTAGCAGTGCTGGTAGGCACCCCAAGCCATGCTAAGGTGGAAGCTGGCAAGATATCAAGAAAATGCTCAAGAGGGGGACGCTGGAGGACTTCGTCAAGGAAAGCCCTGCCACTGGCACCCCAATAGTTGCGCCAGAAATCCGACCAGACTTGATGGACAGGAAACCTCCATGGATCGTAAGACGACGTCTGGAGATTCTGACGTTAGGGGCTAAAATGTGAGGAATGTGTACATTAAAACATAACTTATGATTGAGGCTGGCATAGCTGTCTGTAATGATGGCTTAGGGCCTGGAATGTGCTTCAACATCATGGCGCACAATATGCAATGTGTAAAATGTGGATGGAACTAGAGAGGAGGGAGGGTCGATGCCAGCAGTTCCGATTCCACCATGAATCGGCCAACTGTTTGCAGTCACCTGCAGTGTCACGTGCTTTTCTTGTCACCAAGTCACCTGGCCTTGTGAATGGTTTTGCCAGTCACGTGCTTTGTTTGTTACCGGGTTCTTCCGTGTCTCGCAGAATATCCACATGGAACCTGTACTGAGATGTTTGCATTGGGCCTCCATGTCCTCTTTATCTTTGGCCCCATTATCCACTAAGTGAGCGTGTCTGTCTAAATAGTTTGGACTCTGCTGCTTATTTGTAGAATATGTTTCAATACGCTTGTCGGAATGCAGTCCATGTGTGACTCAAAATACTTCGGCAAGGGTTCACCTTCAAAACGGTGAGTTGACAATATAGTATTCGATTCATGTTGGCTATGCTCTTCCTGCTCATCTCATTGTACAGGGCCCTGTCCGGTGTCTCGCTCGACATCCGGGTGTGACTTTGAGTCGTTCACTGTTAATTGTCAGAAATTTCCAGATATGCTTATCAGCATGTATGAGAACCGTTATAACCTGACTCCTCGCATACGGTGATTATGGAGGATTATGACAGCTGATAAGCGGGTTATAAGTCTTTTGACTTCCTTGTAAGGTCTTAAAATCCTCCATAATCACCATAATTGAGGAGTCGCATTGTAACGGGCCTCGTATGCGCTAGTAAGCATATCCGGAAATTTCCGACATTGTCCACAGCTCACTTCCCTGCCAGGAGTCTGAAGCACGTCTCATGAAAGTTGTTGCATGTAAAACTGCCACAGCCTCGTGCCCCTCGAATAGATGCCCACCTTGGCGGACTCGTCTGCTCAATTGGTCCTGTACAGTATGAATATCAATTAGCTGGTTTTGTGGCTCTCGCCGATCCACTTTGTTTGTACGGCTGCTGTAGATGGCCTTGCGAAAATAGACGCAATTGCGGGTGGAATCGGGTGTGGCATGCATACCATCGCGTTCACCAAGTCTATGACTCTTTGTACTTACAGTAACATGCCTATCTTAGACTGATGACGTTGAGAGTCACGTGCCTACTACCAACTCCGGGCAGGTGTCTGCGACCTGTCGGAGTTTGAATATCACCTGCGACAAAGTCGGACAAACATGAATGGGCGCCTCTGGCGCCCCCTCCCAATGTTCCTCGACTTTCTCCTGACGTTTGGGGTTCGCTAAAAATCAGAGATGTAAATGTGTATACGTAGTATATTATTGTGTTCTTTTTGAGTCTCCAATAGCACGAGAGAGACGCCAATCTAGTGAAATTCATAGATCAATGCCCATGCTGGGGACTGCCTGGCGACATCGTTCTCAGCTCAGACGGTAGGGTGATACATCTGCACCCCCCGACGTGGGAGGCCAAGGTTGAAGCGAGGGATGGGCTCATCCCAAAGTTGTTGGGGAGGAAGCGACGGATTGCCCAGAAACTTCGCGGGCACCGTGAAGGTTGTGGATGCGAGGAAGATCGCGGAAAGTGGATCTGAAGTTGAGCCGGAGTGTTCTAGACCAAGGTAGCTTGCACTCAAAATGCTGCTAGGCTGAATCCAAGTAGAGGTCAAATATCTGTTTGTCCATCCCACAAACCGAATAATGATACAGCAAGGTGAAGAGCAAACATCAATGAAAAAAGTTTTCGTCGAATGGCAAAAGCAGGGTATCCAGCAAGCATGATATGGTATATGCGCAACGAGCAAGAAGAAGGAAAGCAATATCTCGACACCAGGCCGAGGTCATTGGTACTTCTCCTTGTATATCCAGGCAAGCCCGACATCGCTTGCGCCCTGCTTGACCTACAACACAGATGGTTCAGCTGAGGTCCCGTGCGTACACAGACATTGCAGGACATACGGCAGCGCGGTACCACTTCGCCGCTTCCTTCTTATCCTTCTTGCAACCCTTCCCATTCAATAGGCAGTATCCGAGCTCCTGTTGAGCATCGGGGTCGCCTAGTCGCGCCGCGACATGGTAGTATTGCTGCAAGATGCTCAGCCTACGCCACGGAAAGCCTTACGCACAGAAGAGACTCACCACCGCCATATCCTTGTCCTTCTGCACACCCCACCCCTGGAAGAAACTCTGCCCGACCTCGTAGATCGCGAGCACAAGCTCCGACTTCCCGACCAGTCACTCGTCAGCCTCACGCCGAACCCGCAGCAGACAGTGGACTCACCTTGACAGCACTCATATCACCCTGCTTCCCCTTTTCCAGGTCCGTCACCGCGAGCTCCGCCGCACGCCTAAGCCACCGGAACCCCGCCTGCTCGTTCTTCTGGCACCCCCAGCCATGTCGCTGTGCCAGCCCCCACATGAGCATCCCGACGCCGCACCCGCCACCGAGTGTTGCGCTCTTCTCGAATGCTGCCGCGCTCTCCGCCAGCCGGTTTTCGAGGTGGTGCTGGATCCCGACCTGCAGGAAGTCCTGTGCTGTTTGCGGGTTCGCCAGCACGGCTGAGGTGTCTGGCTTCGCCGAGCCCTTTGCGCGCGGCTGGCCGCCGGGTGTTGTCGGGCTGACCGGATGTCCCTGCATGTGTGCGGGTGCAGACGTGGGCGATTGCAATGGAGGCTGTGAAAGTGGAGAAGGTGAGGCGTGTGTGGTGGATGTGGGAGTGGGTGGGAGCTCGTAGAACGAGTAGTTCGAATATACGCTGGGCGAGGAGTCGATGCGCGGTTCCGCCCCAGGCACTAGCCGAGGGGCGGAGGGCTGCGCTTGCGCGTGCGCGGGTGCGTGCACCGCAGGAGCCGGGGACGTAAAACCGTAACCGCTTTGGCTCTGTGTCGAGCCCTCGTAATACGGCGACGCCAATTGTTCGCCAAGCGACGCTGGGGAGACCGGGCGCGACCCGAAGCTGTGCCCAGACGCTGCTGGGCCAAGCCCCGGACTGGGCGGCGCAGGGGAGAACAACGGGGAGTGCGGCCGCGAGCTTGGTCCTGGCGCGCTGTTTGGCGAGTGGGGGTGGTGGTGCGCGTTCCGCATAAGGACTTCGCGCTTCCGCTCCTCCGCCTCGGACGAGTGGATGTCGACGTGCACGGGCCGCGAGAAGTTGACGGTGTTATTCGTGTTCACGCGCGACGGGACGCGCCCGCCCTTCGATGGTCCCGGGACATTATACTCCTGCTCCCATGGTTGCGGCGCTGGGGGTGGTTCTGGGGCTGCGGAGACGACGACGGTAGGTAGATCGGGAACATCGGGAGGGTCGTACACGGAAGGAGGATCGACGACCCCGGACGAGCGCCAGGTGTCGCGGTACCTGTTCGTGATAGACTCGGTGTCATCGCCGGAAGCGAGAGATTCGTGGCCTCGGGCGAAGCCTTGATAGGTATGGGAGCTGGACGGACTGGAGGGAACGTTGATTTGGGATCGGCCATCCCACGAGAAGGTACGCATACTCGCGCCATCGACGAAGTAGGATGTTGCGGTCGCCGTGCTATCACGGAATTGAGTATGCAGGATAGGCGAAGGTGGTGCGGAGGGTATTGGGTTTCCAGAGTACCCTGAAGATACCGGCGCAGGGCGAGTGGGGGTTGTGAGAAGCTCAAGGTTGGCTGGTCGTTGGCCGCGCACTCTCCTTGACGACGTCCGTCGGATAAGACTGCCAAGAGGTGACGTATCCTGGAGATTTGGGGTGCGAGGAGACTGCGGAGAGAGCTCGGCCATCATGTAGGTTCATGCAGGAGGTGGAGTGAAGGGCAATGAGGACGATGGTGTATGCGAGCAGGGCACATTATACGAATCGTCGTCGCCAAGCGGATCCAACTCCCGATGCCGGTCCCGGCTACCACAACACGGAGGGCGCTTACCACCAGATCCGCATCGCCGACAAGCGTCTGCTGCCCGGACTGTCTCTTCCTGGCATCCTCCATTACGCATATGCACGCAAGAGATGAGAGCACACTCGAATTAAATGAGGATCTATAACTAGAAAGATGTGCTACGTCCGACGCGTCTAGAGGTATTTTTTCTTGTTCTTGAGCTCCGCGTACGGGTCCGGCTTGGGCATCTTGCCGAACCGGGGCTCCTCCTTCTCTGCGGCCAAATGAACACCGTCAGCACATCGCCACAGCGCAATTGTGAAACAGACTTACTCAGCGTGAACTTGTGGATGTGCGACACGGTTTCGTCCCAAACCTCGCGCCACATGTGTGCACCGCCGCCTCGGGCACCATCGAAGCCGTACTGCGTGGCGAAGGCCCGGAAGTCAAAGCCAAACCGGTCGGACTCCTGGAAGACCGGAATATCGACGGGCTCGGTCGCTGAGGCTTGCGGGAGCACGAGGAGCACATAGCGGTGGTACGGGGTGCCACGTTGCGGATGGGGAGGGACATACGGCGTGTGCGCCTGGAGAGGAACGGTGGGGGAGGGCGTCGATGCAGAGAGGGGAACATTGGGCCTGAATGGATGAGATCAGACACGGGACAGCGCGCAGGCCTGGATTCTGAATACGCACTGCAGCCAGTGGAGGTAAGTCGTGAAGGACTGGCTCTCCGGGTGCGGGACGTCAAGGTCGACCATCAAGAGAGTGTACAGACGTGTATCCGCGTGGAACAAAGAAGTGTAGATCTCAGGCGGTCTCCTCGTCTATAAACGCATGAGAACAAGTCGCGAACAGAAAATGCAGATACAACGAACCTGCTCTGGCACCAGGAAGATACCTGGCTCGACTGCCTTGAGCTTACGCTTCACGCGCGTACGGAGGTAATTGTTCTTGGGAGGGGGCTCGAGGTATCGTATGCGCAGATCCAACGAGGGCCGAAGTTCCGGTAGCATGTCAGGGACGACATTCATTTGGTAAATACGCTCCATCTAAAGACACCCGCCAACATTGAGGCAATGGACGTGGAATGTAGAATCACAGCACGTACCAGAAGGTCCAAATCGCCTTCTTCCCTCCACTTCTGCTCAACCAAGTGCCTGTGAACGGGCTGGTTCAAGTCCGCTACAGAAAGTTCAGCCTGCGTCGACGCACTAAACTACACAGAGACAAACTCACCCATGCCATTCCTCGCCTTCCACCTGACCTCAGGCAAGTTGATCTCGCTCTGGATCTCCAGTATCCTCACCTTCTCCCTCAACTCCTCCAGCGCCGCCACGTCCCTCTCGCCCTCGGGCTTCGCTTCCTCCACCTTCACCCTCTCTCTCAGCCCCTCCAGCTCCTTTCGCAAGAATTGCGCGTCACGCAGGATGTAGCGCAGCGCGTAGTCATACGCCGGCTCGACGCCCTTCACAATCGGCCTGTTCCACTCCCTCGGCCGCTCCAGCGAGATGTACGGACGACGCTTCGGCCATTCGCGCTGCTTGCCTTTGGGTTGCTTCGACTGTGCGGTGGCTTCGGCGGACTCCTCGGACGCAGTCTCCTTCTCCGGCGGTGGGGTCGCGGTCTTCGCTGTCACCAGCGGAGGGGGAGGAGGTGCGCTGGCCTGCGCCTGAGACGCAGACGCGGCTTCCAGAGTCGCATTTCCACGGACGTGTGTTAGCCTAGGAGCATAGCGGGGTAGTCGGCGGAGGGCAAGCATGACCATCGAGAGACACCTTGAAGAGGTTGAGACCAGGCGCGTCCACGGAAATTCAGGACGGGCGCTTCTATCGGTGTGTGTCCTCATTTGGTAATCGTAGTCGTTGACGAGTTGACGTTGTGGCGCGTTGTGGCCTTCCCAGTGAGGTCTGCTTCCTCCCATTCCTCATACAAAGTATGTAGTAGAAGTATAAATACGAAGGTCCTTAAGACCCTGCACTTCCTGTACATAAGAGCAAATACACCCTAGTAAAAATAAGTATAAGGGAGACTCGGATTGAACCTGACCGAGCTACTAATCAGTGACCTTGACCCGTAACACTTTGAAGGCCTTTATTTTGGGCAATGGAAGTCAACGAAGAGAAAAAAATCAAAGCCTTAGACACCCCAGTCTAGGCACATGGAAAACCGTCAGAGTCCATTGCGCTTGTCTCTGTTCCCACTCTTCGCTTGTACATCAGGAATCTGTCCGATCCACTTGGCGGCTCTGATATCACTTATCCGACCTTGTCCAGCGGCATTCAGATGAATTCAGTCGAATCCAGTTGCTCTGAAATCCTCTGGATCATTACAGTGATTTGCAAAAAAACACTGCAGGTCGAGCTTGCCAACGACCTGTCTGCCCCGCGCGCTAACTTCCCGTTTTGGATATTGCGCGCTTCCGGCGACTCCCTCCTCGGAGCCAGTTCTCCCACTACCGCCGCATTTATCATTCGAAAAGTGGCTGTTCGCGTCCACAAGTAGAAAGAAATTCTTTCCGAAGCAGTCCACCGAAATTCCTGGGAGCGGGTAGCCCCCACCGGGCGATGGCTGAAGGCTGATCAGACGCCCCCGCCACATGCCAAACAAGCGCAAACATGTTAGCGCTCGAAGCGAACGCAAGCCAGCGCGAGCGAGCCTGCAGTCTTTTTTGCAAATCACTGTAGGTTCACTTCCTGACCCAGTGGCCACTCAAGTCAGCTTAAGTGGGTCCCAGTGGTATCCATTCACTACGGTACTGTTGCACTACAGGCTAGTACTAAATCTCTGGCCTTCAACAGCATGCGGCAGCAATGACTGCGCCCCTCGGGCCTTACGCTGGATGCCCCGAAGCAAATAAGTACGTACCCGCTGTCCTCCGCCTCAGTCCGCCCGGTGCCTGCGCATCCAGTCCCCTCCTGTCCTCCCTTCGAACCTGTCATCAGCCCCCGAATCATCCGTTGTCCTCCCAACCCGCCATCAGATAATTCAAGTGAGAGTTTATGGTGCTTATAGTATTATCAGATGCAGCACATGCGGTGAGCCGAAATAGATAGCAAAACATACCTTCGAAAGTTTTCGCCTATGGCTCGAGTCGTTATGCTCAGTCTCTACTGTTTACGCAAAGTAGTGAAAAAACCACCCACAGGGCGCCCCTCTGAGCATCGCCTCCCGTGTCTCCACCTCGACAGCTGCCCTCCAATATCTCTGTGCCAGGTCGCAAGCTCGCCCCAAACTGACAGACTCGTGCCTATCCCAACTACTATCCACGCTACGGGCAGAGCCTACGCACCGCAAACGGTGTTCATGTCAGTCACCTGATGCGACTCGACATACCTTGTAGCTGTAGGACGGTACCAGAGCGGAGGCGATGGCATCCCGGGTGTACGGCCTTGTTGTCATATTGGACACCAGTGAACATGACGCAGGAAGACCAGAGTGGCTGGTCGAGAGGAAGAGCGAGGAGGGGTATAGCAGCCGGGCTAGCGAGGGGAGGATGATGGGAGGAGGAAGCAACGTTCAATTGATGCGACGGTGCAAACGTCGTGAAGGCTGTCAGTCGGGTCTGGAAACTGCCGAAGGTGTTCAGGGCAGGGCACTGTGGCATTGTGGACAACTTACAAAAGCCATATTGGGCCGCAATTGGGCCGCCTGTTATGTGCCTGACGCCATGCGCTGCTCTTGTGATGCAGATATCACGAGCTGCTGACGAAATTGCGAGGGGATTTCAGAAGATGCCAGAAGATCAGCTCCAGTCAGTGGATATAAGCGGCATCAAGGCGTTCAGTAGCAATAAGTCCGGATAAGGACCGGACGGATTCCTGATGTACGAGAGCAATGAAAATGCTCCAGCGTTCTGATAAGATGTTCAGTAGGAGCCATCATTACGAAAACTCATCTTACTCACTGGAGGCATGACATTTTAACAGGGTGAAAGTGCCCGGTCAATGATCTATCGTACCTCTGCCCATGCATCGTCGACCGCTTCAAGTTCTCTTGGGTCTCCCCGCCTCTCCTACCATTCTCCGTTCGGCAGCATGGAGCAATGAAAGTATTCCTCCGCCATCCATAAGTAAATCACCTCTTGTACGGATGAAAAGTCCTTAAGCACCGCCTCCGAGAAACGTTGTATCGTGCACCGGTAGCTGTGCTAGGGATCGCTGGACCGGAAATGGCGAGTCTACGATGGAGCCAAACAAGCGTTTCGAGGACAGGTGGCAGCTTGGCTTTCTTGCACTCTTCAAGGCCATATTGGTAGTCATTCCGTGGTCGGGCCTGCGGGTGCATACAGTGCTGTTGGAAAGCGAAACATGCTTAATCATAGTGTTGTCAGGTCCAGTCTGGTCCAGTCTTGGGACCCTAAAATTTAGGACCTAGGACTGGGACCAGGACAGGACCAGACCATTTTCGTAGGACCGGACCATGGACTGCAGTCTTGAAAGGACTGCAGTCCTCCGAGGTCCGAGGACCGGTTAGAACCAGTCCTGGACCAATACTGGTCCTAGACCAGTTAGAACCAGTCCGGGACCAGTCCGACCTGGTGTAAATGTAGTATATGTATATGATCAATACACATAAGGATAATACAGATTGGATTTTCACACGAGAGACCAAGATACATGGACCTCAGGCTTTTTCCACATCGCCCCACTGCTCCACCTCCTTCAAGATTCCGGCCACCTTGCATTGCACAAGGTACATGCTGTAATGCATCGACATGATATGGCGGTGGCAGCTCGAGTTCCCCCCTACATACTAACCAGCATAATGACCACTGATGGCCTTTTTTTTCGGATCCTCCCTGCGGGCTTGGTGAGTAAGGTGCTCTATTGCTCAGCTAACGTATGCAACTCACTTGCAGATCTTGCACCAGTGGCCTTTTTCGGTCCTGGTGGTCGATTCGCTCCCATCCTTCAACTTCAACTTGAATGCGACAGTGACCTGGGGCGAGAAGATGGTATGGAGAGAGTCGGTGGTGGACTCAGCTTTTGTCATTATTTCTTTAGGTAACTCGAGCTCGTCTGTGCCATCCTCGCTTTCATTGTCCTGCAGTTGCTGTAATGAGATGTTCAATATCAGCACTAACTTATTTCGCATTGCATTTGGAACCTTACCTCCAGCTCGGAATCTTTATCCCCATCAGAGCCAGTGCACTGCTTTGCCTTGCCTCTATTAGCAGCGGCCATCGCCTCCTCAGAGTCCGAGCGCTCTATCACCACAGCTGCACTGTCCCCAACCTTCAGTTCACTGCTCGCCACATCTTCATCAGATTCTATCACCTGGTCTACCTTCTTGTAATATTGCTGCGTCTTCTCTTTTGGCTTCTCGGCACTGCGTGACTTCTTCGGAGATGGTGGTGAGTCTTGCTCTGAGTCCGAACTCTCGGAGCCCTTCTGACCTACCTGGTTCTGTTTTTGACCAACAGCTGAGGATCTGAATAAGGCTGGTGTCACCTTAGATTGCTTCGCTTTTTTGGCCCTGGTGCTTTCGGGAGGGGTTCGTCCTTGATAGCATGTGCCAATTGCCATCACCACTGGTAGGATTTAGTGAGGAGTGATGCGAGTACAGGAAGGGAGAGAGCACGCAGCGATATAGGAGAACAAAGGGACCTGTTCGCTTTGACGGTACGGTTTTGGCTGTAGGTGCAATGCATCCTTGGCTGTAGGATCAAACAGTGCAGTATTTTTAGCCACCCTGGCGTGCAGCAAGACTGGTCTTACAGGCGGTCCAGTCCTGCAGTCCTAGACTGGTCATAACCGGGTATATGCAGTCCTTTATAAACAGGTATGTACATAGGACCAAGGACCAAGACTAGGACAGGACTGGAAAAGACCAGAGCATGGTCCGGTTACCACAGGTCCTAGTCCTAGGTATGTGACTGGTCCCCGAAAGTCCTGAGACCGGACCTGACAACACTACTTAATCAATCTGCGATAGGGAGATGTCCGAGACGAAATCACGGAGGATAACGGTCTGTCGTTTATGTGAAGGAATTTGAGATGGAGACAATCCTCCCAGTGGTAGTCACGAAGGGTGGGATAGTCCAAATCTGCGGCGGCTTTATCTGGAGACAGAGGTGCACTTGCAGACTGATGAGCTGGGTGCAAAATGCCGATGATGTGGGGGAGCATTATAATTGGTGTGTGTGCCTGTGAACAGTCTTCAATCACATAGAGATGAGTGATGTTTCGAGGGTTTTGGATGTGTACTACGAGTCTATGGTCACATCCGAGTGTATGAAGGTTGGGAGTTCGAGATTTGCGAAGGAGACTGGTAATTCATAGGGTTGTTCAGCCCCCACCAGGCCCTCACCCAACTGCCATCAAACCATACTTCCTCGAGCTCCGGCTGGGCAAGGAGGAACCGGGTGAATTGGGAGGACTACGGCACAAGTTCACCTCGGAGGCGTTTGATCGGACGACGCCTATCGGCGACGAGTACAGGCAGGGTGATGCAATTAGCCATCATGTGCCAGTTGAAGTCATCCGTCGACTTGAGTGGCATCCTCTTGAGCTTGAGCACGATAAGGCGAGGGAGCCGGTCCAGAATCCTGCACAAAAGATGGGCATACTGGAGAGCATATGGGAAGTCCTGCCCAGAAACGACAATATGGAGTTCCCTGACGAGTTCAGCAAGACGTCGACGCAGCCGCCCCACAGAATCCGAGAGAGTGTTCACTAACCGAGTAGCTTGATGGAAGCTGGTGATGTGAGGCTCGCAGTACAACATTGATTCAGCTTTGTCAAGGAATGCCGGATGAATCCTGGCTGCACGAGCCGCGTACTCTTGTCTACACGCGCATAGGAACCAAAGAATTAACGTCCAGATTTCGAAGGGGAAGTGGATCCCAGCGGCGGTCGCGCTGAGCCAAATCCATAGCTAGTCGACCACGGAGCTGTTGCAGTCAACCAAGAGACTGAGGAACACAATAGTTGCGTCAAGCGAGTCCGGACGAGCCGAAATTCACAAAGTGCTCCTGCAGCCTGGTGTATTCCGAGGTGGGATGCGGGACCTCGCCGGGACAAACAAGGACAAACTTATCTTGATTGAAAACTCAAGTGCTGGTCGTTGTTGAATCCAACTTTGCTGATTCCTGCCATGATTACTGCTGCCAAACTTGCCACGATGCCTCTCTTTCCGATGGAACATACTGCACACTGCATGTAAAGGTGCCTATTTACGTGTGCAAAGCGCAAGGGACATATCGGTAAGTAGTCAACACCACTGGTACTGTCGTGTGCGGTTTACCGCTTTCGAAAAGCGGGTGCATTAACTTCAAGGCAGCGGAAATGAATGAGGCACCATCCGTAAGGGTATCGTAAATAAACTCCCAAGAGCAGTGCTCTGCTTGTTATTCTAGGAACAATCGAAAAAGGAGACTCATTTAAAGACCTGAAATTCCTCGGTAATATTGAATTATTGACGAATATACTAGGAGGACACCAACGATCAATTGCGAGTCAGAGCTCGCCTCCGGTCAGCTGTCCGAACAAGGCGAACAGACGTCTTCGGACGCGAACAGCGAAGGCCAGCCTCGAGGCTAACACAAACCAAACATCCTGTCAGGGCCCGCCACAGAGCGCCCTTCATCTCTAACCATCATGTGCAGTGTCGGAGACCAGGTGCGCTTGATCCTCACGGTGAGTACCATATCCTTCGGCCCTCACTTGCTCGCCCCATGCTAACTGTGGCAGTGGTTAGGGTCGATGTGTTGCCATCCGGGGCACTAGTGGCCATATAGCTTGTTCACCTAAATGTACGGTGCGGCCACCTGCATGGGCTTGAGCAAGTGATTGTGCCCAGGCGTCGGTGCTCTGCTGCGGTGTCGTTGCGACCTGCATAAGCTGGGGTGCGACGGGACGAGTACCTGTCCGCCCTCACGGTGGGTGGGGAAAGCACGGACGCCATAATCTGGAACATGATTCATAGAGTCGCGGGTAGACGACGTACACACTAGCAGACCTGCCTTCTCGGAGGGTCATGCAATGGTGTCACGTCATCGACGGAGAGCCTCCGGCCAATGGTACGTCGATGCCGCATCTCTCACCACCGTAGTTCTAATATGTTTCTGTGTTGAAGGCTCTCCAGCGCGCTCTCTTAGGAGGGCCACGCCATTTTCAGCGGACTAGGGGCTGCGACGGCACGTCTGCATATGAGGGCGGACTAGAGGTAGCCACTTGTCAGTGCGCCCGCAGCCCCCCTCCCTCCCTCCTTCCCTCCACCCGCCATCTCTGGATGGAGGCAAGCATTCTACCCTGATTTAATCCACCGATCTTTATATCACTAGGGATGTATGTATGTCGGACCTGCTCCTGGATAGCGCATCCGCAGTATCCCTGCTGTTTGAAGTGAGTCTTCCCTTCGTACATGTGGTTTCGAATATCAGACTGACCAGTTCTCGCAGATGCGGGTGTCGAGGCTTGGGCCCGCCTTGCGCCACCCGCTGATTGTGGATCGCATACGGGCTCACTTCAAGACCTCAACGGATCCTCCATCAGGAAAATGGGTTATCTCTCTCGGGAGACTGATCTCCGATGGCTCCGGCAGCAAGCCGAGGGAGGCTGTGGCCTCTTCCCAATCGAGTAAGGAGGCCCGATCTCCATCACGAGAGTGCATCTCGTCCAGGTCTCGGAAGGAGAATGTGTCTCCTCAGGGGGCCTGGGGGAGACGCATTCTCCCTTCTCTTGTTATGCCTTGTTATGAGGCTCCGCTTATTGGCACCGTCCCTGCTCACCAACAGCCTCAGTCGCATCGCGGTACTACTGCCCCCTGTTCTCCCTTGGTGCCTGTTCGATGACATTACGAAGCGACTCCTTGTCAAAAAATGCAGCGTGCTGCCGCTTTGTCGCTGCAGCGCATCAACACTACCTCATGCGCAGTGCTGAGGATTTCGAATCCGGAGTCGCAGGACTATCTCCCCGAGGCGGGCAGGACCTCTACAACACAGTGCGCGATGAGTTTCCAGGGCACGGGGATGAGGTCTCGAGTGAGCTGGCCCTCCGTGCGCCCCCTGCCGCATCTCGTGCTCGACGCGATACCGGTCGACTGCGTACTTCTCCCCGCAGCGTGCGCTCAGCGCCGACTTCTCTGGGCGCCTTCTTGAGGTCGTTCTCGAGTCGGCGATGGTGCTGGCGCTCCGACCCCAGGTTATCCTCGAGCTTTTGCTTCGCAGATCGTTCCCGGTTTAAGGCGGCGTCCTGCTGGCGACGGTGGCGATCACGGAGTGATTCGACCTCATGCTGGAGAATCTTCACCTGTCCATGACTCGGGCTGGTTGGCGAAGCACGTCTGTCATTCGGGGCAGGTGTATGGAGGCGTATGGCCGTCGAGTGGCTGCAAAGGTGAGTGGGCTGGCAAGTACGTATTGCCAATCAGTAGTACTGACCTCGTGCAGCCCCGCATTAACCTGTGCCTGAGCTGGACTCGGTAGGAGAATGAGCTCTCCTCAAGGAGATGCATGCTCCGTATGGGAGATCACGGAGATCAGCAGATCAATAATCAAACCCACAAGGAGAATCTCCTTCGGCTCCTTCCGCCCCATCAAGGAGCCATAGGAGATGGGCAAGTTTCCTGATGTCGCGTCCGCGCGCGGATGGACAACCGTACGTGGCAAAAAGTGTGGTTTCGAGTGTGCAACCTGTCCTCGATTCGAGACACCACCCCGAGGCACGGTCGCTCCCCGTGCAGGCCTCTTCGTGGCCCTCGGGACTAGTACCTGCTTCAGCAGGGAGGCTAACGTGCACCAAAATGTGGGAGTCTTTGGTTAGGTCCTTGTGTCTTTCCACCACTTCATACCTCTCTGTTATCCTGCAATGGCTGTCCAATTTATAGCGCACTGAACTGTTGTTTTAACCATCGATCGAGTCATAATGATGTTGGGGTCCGGGAGAAAACAACACTACAATCACAGCTGACGATGGTTCCTTTTGATGCAAGGGAGTCAACGTGGCCGGCCACAGGTACCAAACTTGGCCGGAGAATGCGCAACGACGTGTCCCAGACGGTAACTCTCAAAAGTACATCATCTACGCAGCCTACACCGTATCATAACTGGGCTTGTCAGCTTGCAGCGCAGACTGCATATAGTACAACTGTACTAGCATAGGCAGAACATATGGCAGCAGAGCACCGGCTGTCATGAGGACTATTCTTGCAAGCAGGCCACTCCTCGGCGTTGTTCTGGGGCTGACAATCAAAACTCTGATCATTAGCGCAGCATAGATGAAGAAACCGCCCTAAAACGTCAATGAGGAGGAATCGAAAGGCAGGAGGAAGACTGCTGGACTTACAGTCAAGGAATTCATGAAAACAAGAGAGCACTCCGACCTGTCACTAGAAAAGATTCCCAAGAGCATTGCCGCGGTGCCCGAGAGCAATGCAGCCAATGGATCCGCTGCGGTATAGAGGAGGACATATCGTTTGCATTCTGCGATAGGAAGGGAGGCCGAAAGGAGGGTCGTCGCGAACCCGAGAACCGTCACAACTGGATTATTCTGGCGCATCAGCAAGGGTTGTCACTTTTATACGCAAAGACGGACACTCGGATCATACCTTCTGTGAACAGCCCGAGGACGTGTGTCATTAGTGGGCCGGGAAGGGAGGGCAAGAGTTGTTCATCATGGGCGTTATCAGGTTTCCGAGGCGGCATCATCACTGCAGTGCCGAGGCTGATCCCGCTGGCAATTTCTCCGGCGACGAAGGCGAAGATGAAGAGGTAAACCCGGCGCTGGTGAGGCCCAGAGGTCCGTGTTATGCAAGACGTGGGCGCGAGCTGAGCATCTGTGCCTCCGGTCTTCTGCGGCTCTCGGAACTCCATGCTATAGTGGGCCGTAGTAAGATCAAAGTGCAATCCAGCAGCAGGGCTGTCGCCGAGCACACGGGAAGCCAGCTTGCGCTCCGCAACCAACATGAACAGGACGCCGGCCATGTGGGTAATGGCGACGGCTACCGGCGCGAAGGGCAATGAGCTTACTGCTCCTGGGGAGAGTATCGATCCGACTGCGCCAAAGAAGATGCTGTATTGGATACCAGGGATAAGGGCCTTGAGCTTCATGGGCAGACGCAAAAGACGCACCTCCCAAAGAACAAGGCAAGGGCGGAAGAGAGTAGCCATCCAGTTGCAAATGTCGTTAACGAATCTACAAGGGACTCTACAAAGCTGGTCAGATTGAGAATGAGCGAAAAATAGAGAGATGCTCACGCGAGGTTATGGAGAGAGGGAGTAGCCCCATTGCGAAGATAACGGCTCGCCTTATGGCCCATTGCGCCAAAAGTGAGATAATTGAAACCATGTTTTAGGGCTGTCGATAGATCTATCCGAGTCACTGCTCCCCCCTGGGATGAGGATCTAACAAGCGACGGGTCCTGTGGGAGGAGAGAGTTGCTGGAACCGAGGCTTTAGTCACAGGGCATATTATACTCATCGAAGTACTGATAACGAGCACCAGCCACTTCTGCAAGACTCGCCGGAGCATAGCCCAAGCTGGCAGCCACAGCCTTGAATGATCATCTATCCCATAATAACGATGGTGTACTTACTGTACCGAGGAATTTGAGTTTCAGACTTCAGTTCGTAAGAATGGAAGGCCTCTAACTCGCCTTCCATATTCCCTTCCAGCGCCGGCACTGATGACCGGGTGAGAGCGTGAGGGGCCAGATCGAAAAAGCCATCAAGCTTGAAAAGTCACGGACCTTCAGGAGACTGCTGAGCGATTTGTGACAGCTTGGGAAGCATCGGGGTAGGCAATAAGAAGAAATCCAACGTACAGTATTTCAATCTGATATCTATCATCTATGTAGACGAAGGATCATGAGATGGAGACAGCACAGTCCAGTTGGAACAGCGAACGGCCGCGAAGAGAGCTATTCACTGGCAGCGGGCCCGGGAGGCAGTGCTACTGTAGTGGCAGTTCAACTTCGAGGTTGTATCACGCACCGAATTCACGGCCGTTGCTGTAACTGACAGCTCCTTGTAAGCTCCTGCGAGGGACTAAATACTTATGGTTATGCCCCCTCCCCTTTTGCTGCGGATCCGTTGCCACGAAGTCCAGGCCGCAGCGGATCAAAATATTGCTGCCCCAGTGAGGCTCGAACTCACGACCTTCCGATTGCTTGGAGAATCCTCGAATAACAGTCGGACGCTGTAACCAACTCAGCCATGGGGCACATACTTCAGTACTTTTCTGCAACATCATGCCGCTGCTTTCAGAAATGATACCTCACCTAAGTAAGTAGTGTCCTCAATTGCCAGGCACTATGCCATGACAACGGGAGGCAGAGGGTTGATATGGCCTCTTCACGAGGAGTTAGAATGGTTATAGAACAAGCCCTCCCAAAGCACCACTCGCTGGCTAATAGCCATGCGCCCGCCACAACTCGAAATCGAACGTTGGACGGTTAAGCTTGCCTTCCAGTCGACCAAGGACTCAGACGCATGAAAATTCATAGTCAACCGGGTGGTACACAGTTGGACAAACTACGAGAACCCTCGATCAATCAGCAACGGAATGAACTTGCAATCGATCACGCCACTGGCACACAGAAAGAAAGAAATCATTTGGGGTCCCAGAGCCCTTGAACATCCCCGTCCATTAGAGACGGCGGTCTCCGCACAGCAGCGCGCCGACCAGTCGTGTGTGCAAGTAATCTACATCGTGCATGAAAAAAAAACGTAGGGATACAACAACACCGAGAGTCCGAAAGCACAACGTCCGAGCACCCAGGCACTCCTCTCATCTAGCAACAACTACATCCTCGCCAGCGCAGGTGCAACTTCGAAGGAATGAATGAACGAATGGACATCAACGACAACGGCGGCAACGGGCACAGTCATCGGGGCGTTATGCAGACGGGACGGCTACGGGAGGGTATCCGTTCAGACGCGGCGGCCACGGCCACGGCCCTTCTGGCCACCAGCGAAGCCACCCTGAGCACCGTTGTTGCCGGTGTTCTTGCCCTTGATCGCGCCGACCGACGCGGTCGAGGTGGCAGCGGCGGAGGACGCGGACGCACCAGCGTTGTTGCCCGCGCCAGTGCCAGTTGCAGCGCCGTTAGCAGACACCGTGAACTAAAACACAGGCATAGGGATAGTTAGTAAGGCTGCGCAACGTAGATGGGTGGAGAAAGGAGATGGGGAAGAAGACGTACGTAAACCATGTCGTCGAGGGAGCCATGCTGCGCGACGGCGACGAGGACGGGCTGGTGGTTCGCGGCGGAGTTGATGGACGCGAGGCGGTAGGTGCCGGCGGGGAGGCCGCCCGCGACATCGGCGGTGAGGACGCCGTTCTGCGCGGCGGCGTTGAGGCCCTTGAAGAACGCGAACTTGGTCGGGTCGAGGGGCGTGGTCTGGTCGAGCGCGGTGAGCGCCTCGACGACGACGTGCGAGTGGCCGGTGATGTCGCCGTTGGACGCGACGGTCTGCGGCGCGGCGAAGTAGTTCTCGTTCGGGTTCACGAACGCGCCCGTGTTCAGGTGCTTGATCGCCATCTGGATCGTGAAGTCCTGGTTCGCGGCGATCGTCTGGCCGTTCTTGGGGAAGACGAACTTGGCCGAGGGCATGTTCGACTGCGCGGCGATGACACCCATTGGCGCGGGGTTGCAGGAGCCGGTGGTGATCTGCTGGCCATTGGTGATCGGGAGGTTGGGGACGGTCGCGCAGAAGTTGATGAAGTTGTTCGTCGACGTGAGCGAGGCGACCTGGCCGGCCTCAGCCTGGTCCTGACCGTTGTTCGCGAAGCCCTTGGCGATGACCGAGGGGTCGAGCGCTGTTGGGTTAAGTCAGGCGTCAGTAGAGTCCGGGGTATGATCGTAAAATTTTGAGTTCTGTCAGCCAGGCACGTACTCAGCGAAGTCTGGGGGTCATTGCTGTTGTTGGCGCCAGCGTTGTTACCGGCAGCGGCGGCAGACGAAGCAGCGGGGGGAGCGGCGGCGGCGGACGATGCAGCGTTGCCACCCTTGCCCTGGTTGGCGTTGTTGCCGCCCTTGTTGCCACCCCGGAAGTTGCCCGCGAACTCGTTCTTCATTCAAAATCGCGTTATTCCTGAAACAAAGGGTGGCTAAGTCTCCGTGCTACATACCTGGGGCAATGCCTGCGCGAAGACGGGGAGGAGAGCGAAGAGAACAGCGAGGGAGTGCGAGTACTTCATAACTGGTATCGGTGAAGGGAAAGTCGGCGCGAAGCTTGCTTCGGGGAAGGCGAAAGACCAAAGACTGGGGATGGGAACCGGCCACTGTTTGAAAGAACAGGTATGTTAGCGTTGCACTAGGCCAGGCTTGGAAGAGGAGGACGCACAAGATTGAAACCCGGGCAGCTCTGCTGCGTGTGGAAGGAACGAGAGAGGTGGGGGGGGGGGATGGGGTTTTCCTCCCAGAAGACGGGAGCGTTAAATACGGGTGGAGCGGGCATGTGAGGCTGGGAGAGATCTCGCAAATTGTGCTCTGGGAGCGGGATTGGCCACGAGCTTGACAGGGCTGGGGTGCAGACGGTGGAATGTAGGCCTTCCCACCGTGTCGTCAAGGAGACTCGACGACTCCACCTAAAATTAAGATACTCCTGCGAGACCCCGTCTCCAGCGCCTGCCCCCTTCTGTAGTGCGCCGTCCGATTACTTCCACCGAACCCTATCTGCTGCTGGCCGCGCCCCCGAAAAGGTACCGGGGCAGCCCTCACCGAGCTCGCCGTGGCCCTGTCCCAGATGCTGATTGGCAGACGATGCGTGGGACCCTGAACGACTCCTATACGTCATTTCGATACATACACCTCCCATGTCCGCCTGTCCGCCTCGCACCCTCCGCCCGCGTCCCAGAACCAGAACCAGAACCAGAACCTGCAGGCCGGGCACTCGACGTGCGCCACGCGTCCAGAGGTCAGAGATCCTTGAACATCGCCCGCGCCTTGACGGCGCACATGAACGCCGCGAGGGTGTCCACCTCCCTCACCTCCACCTCCCGGAAATGCCGCTCCGCGATCCCCGCCAGCACCCCATTCACCTCGGCTATATCGCCGTACACGGGCGGCGGCGCGGGTATTCGCTCCTCCTCCACCAGCCGAGAACTCCGCCGACGATTTCCTCCAGGCTCCCGACGCGCGCGGTGGTGCCCCGACGCTCCGCCCCCAACGGGCCCAGGGCTCGCGGTTGACGTGCGCCGCAGGGCGTGCCCGTGTGGCGGGATGTGGCTTTTGGGTTTGAGCAGCGACGACGGCGGTCCTGGATCCTCCGCGCTCAGCGGGGACGGGTCGAGGTCCGGTATCAGGTCGAAGCACGCTAGGTACCGGTGCAGTGCGTCTGTTGGCAGCGTCGCAAAGTCGACCTGTCGCGGATGGTTCGTATCAGTTGGGCTTATGGCAGAAGCGAGATGCTGGGAGCGAGCAGAGCGGAGTATCAGAGAAGCTGAAGCTTCCTCGCAGGAGGCGCCCAGGCTCGTGATGCGCCGTCCAATGGGAAAGGCAGCCTGCCCGAGGCACCCTAGATGTTCTACCAAGGCGACGATACTCCACCGAACCTTCCGCCCTCACTGCTGGGCGCGCTTCGAGTGCTAAAGATACATAAGCGTGCAACGCGCAATATTCGACGGGTAACAGATCCTGTATCCGACTGTGATGTGACGGCATTATACGGTCGTGTAGATCGTGTCAGAAGCATGCGCTATTCATAGCTCGCTTTGTACTCCCAAGAATACGCAGTTCATCTAAAGGCGTGAGCCCTGCAGTTGGACCGCGTAGCAAACTCCCCAGGAAGATGAAGAGCCAACAGCGGTGAGGCCATTTCATTCATTCTCTCGGTTCTCGATGGACACTGCCTCTTGACTCTCATCCTGTCACTTGACAAATGCTGATAGAACGGACAAATCTTTCACAGCCGCATAGAGAGACGATTCGCGCCGCCGAATGTGGCCTTGTCCAACAAGCCTCTCCTTGGAATGCAGCGGCGGGACAGCCGTTTGTTCGCCACATCGGATACAAAGGCACAATCCAATCCCCGATGCCACCCTTCCATTGTTCACCTCTAATGCCTCTCCATGAGAGGATGGGGAGAGAGGATGGGGAGGATGCACCGCCCATGAGGTATGTTCGATGGCATAACCTTGTCATTGCGCGGGCGCCGACAGGGATTGCTCAATACAATCGCACATTTCGACAAGGGATGCTCATGTTCAAGGGCAGGCATGGTCTCCCAGGAGACGTGAGAAGCCCTCGCTCCGAGGCAACCCACGGGCGGAGGCCTGGATCATGAGACCGCCTGCGAGGCATATGTGCCGGGGCAGCATTACACTGCGAGGTTTCCCTCGGCCATCCAAGTACGTATACCCCTGTGTCCGGCTCGCCCGGCACCACACGGACAGAATGACATTCGGCGCGCTGGCGCACCGCGATATGACAGGTGCAGAAACGACGCAGGCGGCAGGCTGGCCGCCATGTAAGCGTGGACGAGGGCGTGCTGTCAAGGGTCCGGGATGACGATACTGATCGCCGTCCCCGCGGACAGGGAGGCAATTAGAGTGCAATCGCCGTCTGGGGGACGTGCGGCGGGCCAGGCACGGAAGGCGACGCAGGTCATCGAAGGGAAGCGTTCGAGGGCGGCGTGGAGCCTTTCAGCGTTGGACGGATGGACATGGACACATATACGACATACGGGCCCGAATGAAGCAATGCCGTATCCGCGTCTCATACATCTGCTATGGGCATGCCACACCGTGCTTGCCCAGAACCCGATGGCACGAGGGGCCAATCCGCATTTTCGATCGACGGAGAATGGGGGCGAAGTGGCACGACGAAGCGTTGTGCCGACTGTGCCGGTGGCTCAGAAGCTCATTGCAAGGGAACGACGCGTGTGGGGGAGCGAGAGCAGAACGGACCGGGCATGACAAGAAGGCTCGGGCTCCGTCCATTCACGTCTATGAAGACTGGATGTGCGCCCCGCCCTCTACATACGGACCGGCAGCAGATTCATGAAGCGGTGGCTCACGAATGGACCCGGGATCCCAGCATCCCACAGCTCGACAGACAGGCATAACACCGAGAAGGACGTGCTCAGACTGAACCGACACTCACCAGTGAAGTCTTCTCCTCCTTCTCTACTACATTATGGCTGCCCCCGACGCCTGCCGTGGCGGCCCCAGACGCGTCGGTCCGCTTGCGTTTGACGCGTTCGCGGTCTCCATCTGCACGGTCGGCCGCCGCGCGTTTCGTGCCTGCAGCGGCGTGGTATGCGGCGTCGTCTGCCGCCGCAGCGCGTTTGCGGGCTCCTTGCGCTCGTGCGCGTGGAGCGGGGGCAGGGGCTGGCACGGATGCTGGGGCGTGGGATGGCGGTGGGGGTAGGTTTGTGGACGAGGATGGGTGCATGTGCGTTGTGGGGTTGGGCATCGTAACAATGTCGACGGCTTACTGGATGATGGATGTATTGGGGGTCGAAGAGGGATGTGGGCGTTGCCCTCGTTGTGGGGAGGTTGAGCGTTGAACTTGTTGTAGAGGTTGGCAACGTTGCGGCGCGCCGTTGTTGTAGTACTTGGTCGCCGTAGAAGCCAGATGAGCAAGGAGCTTTGAAAAGGTCGAGAGTCGCCAATGCCGCGTCGCAGACGGTGTCTGCTCAGAGCGTGGGGCGACGATGGCGAGGACTCAAAGCACGATGTCGGTGTCGAACTTGCGCTCTCGACGAAATCCAGCCGCCACAAGGCCGCCACTCGTGCGATCAGGCACGGCCCCCTCGAGCCGGACATCGGTCCACGTGGCCCCTATCCCGCAAAAGGCAAGTCCATTCCTTTGTTTGGACTCTGCTCGGCAACGCCCGACCCTGGTTGACCGCTCCTGCACTGGCACACCATCGCAAATTTCCCAATGCAAGGGGAAATGTTGGTATTCACATTCCCTTTACCTCTCAGATACTCACTCATATGCTTAGTGTATCACATCCCCAGCGTTGTGGCCTCCAAAGTGGAAGAGATTGATTCGCTGCTCGCGGCACGCAGCAGCGACGGGCGGCCGAGGCATTCAAGTGTGGTGTCCAAACGCAAGGCTCATGTTCAGAGCGATGTATTCTCTGGATCGAAAGAGGAGAGAAAGAATATGATGGATTGCCGGCCGCGCATTATATATCACCTCTGCCACTCTAGGACCGTGCTAAGTTCCTCCGTCGTCTCTCGATTTACCCTCCATTTTTCATCCAGCGAATTGTTTCAAGGCCGACGCCTTTGTCGTGGTACATCGTGTCAGCTCCGTACCGAGGCCAGCGTTATGGGGACACTGGCACCTACAGTGAAAGGGGGTATACGCTTCAAATACGCCCCGACTCCCCATGGCCCACATCGAGTAAGCTAGCGGCAAATCAATCCAATGCACTCCACTAGCCATGCTCATCTCAATAGGGTGTACCACAGCAAAATGTCCTTCTAACAACATCATTTTGCGCGTTTCTCTCAAGGCCCCATCGAAGTGCGCGCTCGATGGACAATCGGACGCACTATCAACAAATCAACAACGACTAGTCTGCGACTACTAGTTCCAAAAGCCAGCAGTTGGGTACTCAATTTGAGGCGTGCCACCATGACCTTGAACGCGTACTGTCACGGTCTTTGAATTTGGCGCCAGTACACATCATGTCCTCCAAGACAAACAGGCCACTTCCATGGCACGGTATTTCGACCTCACCGTGGTAGAGGAATGTCGATGAGTAGACCAATGCCGTTAAGTAGACCACATACAGGCGAGTAATCCTGTTCTCGTAGTGAAACTTGTCCTTTAGTACCTCCGTGGGTTTTAGGTGACCGTCCAGGGTGTCCGGAGGCGTCCGAGTCCCCCTTGGGGGTCATGTATACACTCACATCTTTCGCATCCGTATTGATTTCCGGTCCCTTACGCCGAAATGTCCGGAAGGTTAAAGCTCTGAAGCCTCGACGATGGCAGATCTTGTGCAGCCCTCCGGCGATGGCGTTCAGCCGATACCTTGAACCACCGTTGGTCACGCCTCGTAAACTTCTAGTAGCCATGCCTCAGACTCACACTGGGTTGCGGTAATTTCCTGACCAAACTTATCCCCAGATAGCTCGTACCCTTATCTCCATGGGTTTGTTGGGCGTGGATGTGGAGCAGTCTCAGTCTGGTTGCGAAGGTCCGCCTTCAGTTTCGATTGGGACGGGCCTAATAGATGCCGCTCTGTGGCCCCAACCCGTATACATTGGGGTCTTCAGTTTTATACTTGGGGAAGCGATCTAGTCGTTTATTTTGCAACCTGTATTTTCTACCCACGAATTAAGGACGTCTAAAACATATGTCACGACAATGTCATTCATGTCATGTCCTAGTGGCGTGGAGTCATGCAATGCACGCATGCGATCGCGTTACTATGCTATATTCCTTTAGAAGTTTTAAAACAAAACAAGGATATCTGTTGGCCCAAGGTGAGCTCGGATAGCCTGGCAACTGTGAGTTCCGTCGGACGAGACGAGTCTTTGCCTATCGTAGACGCTCGGAAGCTCGGACCTGAGTATGACTTGACGTCATGCACGTGCGCCTGTTTACAGTACTTAGCCGAGCTGGGCAAGCCCGAGAGACGAGCCATCCATCACTCCCTTTGCTACCACCACCATTCCACCAGCCATGAGTCTCTTGCAAGACCTTCTGCGAACCCAAACTCTCGATTCATTGGACAAGGCTCTCTCCAGTGGGCGAACTACTCCGGATGATGACGAGGAGCTCATCAACGTGGTAAGTATTCTATTCCTGTATATCCAATCCGCGCAGGCACATTTGACTAACATTCCAAAAGATGTCACTACCGGGCAGCCCAGGAAGATCCCGTCCTGGCTCACGACCTGCTTCTCGTCCTCACTCTCCCACTCGTGGTTCACGACCAAGCCCGTTCCAACCACTTACTGCACTTAAGAGTGGGCCTTCGAGAGACCCTCTGCGCGTACTCCCTACGGACATTTCGCAGAAGATCTTTGCGCTACTGTCGATACGGGACCTCTCGCGGTGTTCGCGCGTATCGAAGAAATGGAACAGGAGTCAAACTATCAACTATGGTGTGTACTGGCCAAAATTTTGTGATTAGGCTCGCTCACAGACGCCTGGTGTTCAGTATGGTTCCAGCACTATCGGAAAGAGAACTTCCACGACGAGAGCCTACCACCGGGCAAGTGGACGAAGCGGGAGTCTAAGCAGAACTGGGTGAGCACTCCTTGCACTGCGAGAGGCGGATGTCTGTTCTGACTCATCTTCTCATGCGTAGCGGACCACCTATCTGAAGACGGTTCCCACCCGGTCTCCTCCCCAATCGCCCCGCTCGGGATATCTCACTCCGTTGCGATCGGGCCAGCAGACGCCCCGTGAGATACGGGAAGAGAAGTGGAAGCAGGAAGCGGAAGCGGCGTCCCGTCCGTCGAAGGTCGAGATGCGCGAGATGTACAAGGAGCTGGGTGGGCGGAAAGCCAAGGGAAAAGGCAAATTAGGAGGTACGTCGGGGATGAGGGATCGAGGTGGATGGGGGGAGAATGGCGTCGAAGACGCATAGGATGTCGAGAGGAAATCTGAACGCTGGAGGACCCGGAAGGATAGGTCTTGTCCTGCACATCTGTACCTTGAGTTATGTTGTAGACCTTATTTGGGCTACGACCCGCTGTAGAGATAGATGTCTGTACATATGATATAGTCTGGAATGCTACCCACAGTGCTTTTCTGATACCTCCTACCTCGCTCCGGTCGACTTTTTTTCGACATAGCAGATTCCGTAACCTAATCGTCGGGATGCGATTGGGAAGGTGATCGCCCATCGAGATCTCGTTCGATCTCGGCTAGGTGACCATCGGTTCGGGAGGACCTCCGAGTCCGGTTTCAACTCGAACCACGACGTCGACGGCCTGCCGCTGGACTGCCTCGTGCACTCAGCTCGTTTACCAACGATGCACGCCAGCATGTTGTCGACGAGCAGGTCGTTTTCTCCTGGCAATGTACCAATTGGGGCGGACTGCAGCCAGGTGCGTGTTTCCTCCAATGTTCAACGCTCGTCGACCGCTACACCGACTGACTACCGACATCAGAGCGTTCTGGGCATTTCTCGGGATTCCGACGGTTTCCTCAGCCCGCTATGCGGAGGTATCGTTTCATCAATGTCCGAGCCTCATTTGCCGTCTATGTCCAGCAACTTGGACAGTCCTCCGCTCGAGACACCGCCATCCGGGGAGAGGAGCCCGTTTACGTCCATACCCGTCAGTGATGTCCATATGATCCTTGTTACTGTGTTTAAACCTTCTCGGGCGATGTAGGATGCATTCTTTCGCCGGCGTACCGGTTCGAGGTGGCTATCGCAGACCAAGTCTGGCTCAACGTCCCGGACGGCCACAAACGAGGCGAGCTTCGAAGTCGAGGTGCGTTGTAATGCATGTCCTAGGCGGGCCTATCCCTCACTGTACCGCTAGCATCTCGGCGATATCAGGGCGTTCGACTCGGGATGGCTGGACGATGACGTCGAGGTGAGTATATGCGCGATTTTAGCTGGCTCGCATGTAACAAGGCTACGTTCTGCTAGGAAGTGATGATCGTGACCAAAAAGGACAAGAAGAGAAGGCCGCTCAGCGCTGTTATCGATTCTGCGTCTCGGGACCGCATTCGTCGCAGCCCTTATAAGGTTTGTTCTGCTCTTGCGTGCGGTTTTGGACCTTGCTCATAGGGATGTGTAGGTCAAGTTGAAGGGCGACACCGGGAGCATGGACGCGAACCAGTTCGAATACATTCGGAGCCTTATCAGCGACGACGATGGGGAAACGTTGCTCGCACGCAAGTTCGACAACGGGCAGATCTATACAGTCAAGCTGGTCAGGAAGTCGACACACAACGCGGCTCGGTTGATGGTTCGCATGCGAAATGAGCAAGCGGCGCTGAAGCTGTTGACGAAGCTCGAGGTTGCTTTTGCGATTAGGCTGTGGTGGAGCTTCGAGGACGAGAGGGCGATGTACCTGGTCACGGTGGGTTGCGGCGCAGTACTATCTGCGCATACTAAGCTGATTGGGAGTTTGTGAACCAACTCAGGATCGGACCGATGGCAGGGAGTTGAGAACCGTGATAGAGCGGGAGGGCCCTTTGAGGGGCCGCAGTGCCTTGCTGTGTGCTGCTGAACTGGTGCGTTCCCATGTCTGTCACTGTAGAGCTATCTCATGGGAATGTCAATGTAGGCCGCAGGAATCATCGGGCTTCACGAACGAGGCCTTGTCCACACTGACCTCAAGCCGGAGTGCATCCTGGTCGACGAGGAAGGGCACATCTTGATTTCCGACTTCAGCAAGGCAAGATTCCTTCGTGGCGACAGTGCCACCTACCGCGCCGAGAGCAACGCCTGTCTCCCCGAAGACCAAATGTTCCACGCTCCTGAACTGGTCTTGGGCTGGGATCATGACTACGTTGTTGACTGGTGGAGCTTTGGGCTCCTGTTGTTCTGGATCTTCACTCGGACGGTATGCAACCCCGACCGATACTTTCCTTTCTCGGCGTGCTGAGCTGGACCTCCGTAGCATCCATTTGTTACCGACGCCGACAACGTGCATTCAGCTATTCTGTACAGCAAGATTTTCCACGCACGACTGATGGAAGACTACCCGGCCATGGATGAGAGTGCATATCGACTCGTAGCCAGGGTACGTGTGCTCAGATTTGTAGTATGCATTTGCTTCAACGAGACTGAATATGTGCGCAGTGCCTGCAACGCAATCCGGCCTTGCGAATTGACGGCGTCGGCGTGAAGATGCATGAATATTTCGAGGAAATGTGCGTCCGTGATCATTAGCTTCGAGGGAGAGTCCTGATTTGCCTGACGTTTTCTAGCGACTGGATCAACGTTACTACCAAGCGACTGCCAGGTTCTCCTTTTGCGCTTTCACGCGTTACGCTACTGATCTTCTTGTAGCGCCGTTCTCTTCCTTGGCTAAAGACTCTTTTCCGTTTACTGCGATGGGCTCGCGTAATTCTTCTCTGCGACTGTCAACTGCGAACAGTGCCTCCCAGGATCTTGAACACTTTTCCTTCAGCTGGCAACGTGCACTGCCTTCTAGCGAATCTTTGGTATCTACTGGTTCTCGGGCGACTAGACAACGTCGGCGCAGCGTGCGTATCTTGGGTTCGCCTGGCGATGTGACTATAATCCCGTCCCCAAGTACTGCACCCGTTGATCCCCTGCCTGATATTCCCAAGACCACACCTGACTGCGCCGCTCAGGCTACCTCGCCACCCCTCGAAGATGTCGTGGACCCCGATGTCTCTATCATTCCCAGTCTTAGCGCTACTCCCTGCATCGGTTTGCCTTTGCCCAGTCCGCTGGAATCCCGTGTCGGTAACCTCAGAAAATATGCAAGCCTGAACTTCGACGATCTGGACAGCATCGCTTCGACCAACTCGTCTCTGCCTGCTGCCGAGTCGTCTGGTCCACTCCTTGGACACTCTGAGTCGACGACCCCGCTGCGCAAAACTAAGTCTATCCTGGGCATCCCGCTGGAGTCTTTCCGGGACGCAGACGATACTTCTAGCTTCGGATCTGGGCGTTGGACGAGCAAGCTGCGCCGGCGGTCCCAAGCTGGGACCCCAATGCCCAAGACACCTGTCATCCCGCCCACTCCTCCTGTTCCCCCTCTCGCGGAGTTGCCGAAGGGCGTCGAGAGGATCGGGAGCGGGATCGGGTACAACCACCGTGACAGGCGACCGGCAATGAACTTGGCGAGCCTCACGCCCCGAACGTGCCACGCGCTGTTCTCGGGGCGGCGGGCGAAGCACAAACAGAGGCGCAAGGAGGATTCGGCACCGGACACCGGTGGAGATGCCAGCGCGCACAAGGACAATGGGTACCAGGCTGTCAGGACGCCGTCTGCGCAGCAGGGCCGCGAGGAGGAAGTCGAGGAAGACCTGATGGACGAGGTGATGAAGGAGATCTACGGGGACGAGTGGAATGCGGGGGCGTCGCCCGATCCGGACACAAGTGGGGCGGGGATGCCGTGGGGCGACGTGCTGGCCCCTGGCACGTTTGAGAAGGCGGGGGACGCGTCGTTCGCGGGGCCGGGCTCGACGTTGAGGCTGGTCACGTCGCCTTCGACGCCGATGTTGCCGTAGGTTCCAGACGGCTGGTCCTGATTTTGCTCGAGTCTGCGTTGTGGTGCAGGCTCAAGCAGTTTAGTTTTTGGGTTCAGATTGACAGGCTTTGGTCGTCGTTGTTGGGATACCTTTCTGTGTTTGTTTGTGATTTGTGTTCTCGAGTATCCTTGCCGCGCGTGTTGTGTATGTTCCATGTCTAGTGGCAATCGACGGTTGGCTGAGTTCGTTCAAGCGGAATGGCAGCCCGATGCTCAAGTTCAACTTCAAGGGGGAGGTGGCTGTGCTTGTAGCGGTCAGCCGAGGTCTAAGTACAGTTTGGACCGTGGTACTCGACGACGACCGCTCGGAACTGTTCGCTCAAATCGTGTCTACGCCGTCGGCGGATTGTCTCTCAGCATTTGCTGCAGTTTTCAATGCCATAAAAAGCTCCCAAAGGCCAGATGTATGCCAACTTTGTCGAATACACCTCGTCTTCCCCAACCGATCCCCTCGTTTCAGGGGATTTTCCATCCTGCCCGAGCTCGTCGAAGGTAAAGAGCTGCGCCTCTTTCTTTCCGGTGTCTCCTCGTCCCCATCTACGAAGCGCATTGCGTTAACCTGCAGGGTAGTCAAGGCATTTCGTCCGTTCACCCTATCCCCTGTTCTGCTTGTCTCGCTCGCTCAGCCCTTCACGTCGCCTGACGTCCAAGCTCCCCTCCCTGATAGCATGGTCCTCAAACTGTACGCCAGACGCTGTCTTGTGAATGCGCGCGACAATTACGACGAGGGCAAGCCTTGGTCCCTCGACAAGGAGCGCGAATACCGGCAGTACCTCGACGACGTGGCCTCCGGGGCCGTGGCCCCTGGGGACTTCGACAGCAGGACGTACTTAAAGCACGTTGTATCGGACGGCGAATTCGAGGCTTACCTCCAGCATACAGCGCAGAAGTTATTCAATGCGGAGCTTGCGACGTACGAACGGTTGCAGGTCCTCCAAGGGAAGAAGATCCCGACGCTACACGGCACCGTCGAATACGAATATGAGATCGCGATCCCCAACGCCCGTTCTGACTCGGATGGGTCCGAGACCACCGTGACAGAAACCATCCCTGGACTTCTTCTCGAATACATCCCGTCTGTAACGCTTCGGGAGCTGATCACCACTTGGACGGCACGCGACCCGCCCCTGCCGAATGGAGTCCTGACGAAGTTGTGCGAGGAAGCAGTCAAGGTCGTCGATCGCGTTTCCGATTTCGACGTGCTGAACAAGGACGTGCGCATGGACAACTTCCTGATCCGGGAGCCTTTCGTTGCCTCATCCTCATCCTCTTCTCCTGGTCAAGACCCGCCTCCGGCTCCGGCTGTTGTTGTGGACAACGCGGTGGTGCTCGTCGACCTCGCGCAGTGCCGACTGCGTCGGGAGGAAGAAAGCGAGGACGAGTGGGTCGAAGCCAAGCGGTCGCAGGACGAGACGGGGGCCGTTGGGTTTGTGGCTCTTGGGCTTATTTGCAAGTTTGTCGGGGATGACGTCTGGATGTACGAGCGGCCCGGGAGCTTGCGGTACTACCGTGGGGGCCGCAACCGTGGGCCTTCCGCCTAGGCTTAGGACCTGAACTGGAAGCTAGATACTTTCGTGAGGATTATCTACACTTCCAGATGGCACTTACGTCCGCCAATGAATGGTTTACACCTGGCTAGCAAGTTCACCGTCAACCTCCTGGCTCGGTATGCCTCCTCCCAGTTGCTTGTTCAAGTGGAGATCCGGCGAAACACGGCTGCAATAGCGCTTCCACGGTAAGCTCGAGACACCTCGGCGGAACGGACCATTGACTCACGGGCTTGGTACAGGGCCATACCCTATACATCGGAGCTCATTCGACCAAGATGTGCTTGCCGGACTACTGGCACAGGAGCCGTCGCTCCACATCCGCTGAGTTCCTTGGCACGCCACCTTGGGTTCTATATGCCGGTGGTTCTCTTCTCAGCTCGACCCGCGTCTCTGGTCTTCAGATAGCGTGCCGCATTGGCAGTCTCAAGGCAGTCTCACTGCCCTCATCTCCGGCTGCATCCCAGTTCACCCAAGCCCTCCACTTCTCCGATTCTCATCAACTGCTTCCCGCTTGGCCTTCTAACTGCTGCATATCAGCTCCCCGCCTGGTGCTCGTCCCGCGCGTCTCACTCTACCTCCTTTCCTTCCTCGCTTCTTCTTATCGTCTCCGCGTCCACGGGGAGGAGTTCAATACAAGCTCATCGTGTAGCCAAGCAACTGTAAAGGCACACCTGCCACGGAACGCGACTCGTGATGGCCCGCGAGGGGCCTCGACTTGAGCTTTGCGGCGGTCTTTGGGAACCCTACGCCGCGCAATGAAGTTACGAAGGGCCCTGCTCACGTACACGGTATTCAATCGCGCTCTACATGAAGCGGGCCAGCCTCTGGTCGGAGTAGTAAGCGTCCCATGCGGGGCGGTTGGTGGCCTCCCGGCGGAACCATTCATCTCTGAGGCTGGTAGCCAGGTGAGCAGCCCACCTGCCCTCTTCCGGGTGCTGCGGCTAATTTTGGCAGGCGTTGCCGCGCCGTTCTTCTCCAGGCTTGGGGCTTGGGATGGACGAAGGGCGGCCTGATCGCCACAGGAGCTTCTCACCAGCCGAGTGCTCCCGGTGGTGTTTTGGTCCTACTGGTTGCCTCCTGGCCCGGTTTTGAGCACGATGGCCCCACGCCTGTGGAGGCGGCGGCGATAACTTTGTTCGCTTACTGAACTTACTGTGCGAGCGGGACAGGTGTCATATACCTCGTTTCCGCTCGCCTCCGGACAGATGTTGCGGGCTGCACTCTGTCCAGCGTAACGTATCTGACGGCATGTTACGTTGGCGGGCCGTCCTCGCTCTTCTCTATGTCGTTATGTCGGATGGAAACTTGAGAAGACTGGTACCAAGCTAGGCGCATCCGACGTCTGATAACCAATGTATATAATGGTTGTGCATGTTCCATTAATGGATCTGCGTTCCAGCGACAAAAGCCGTTCATTTTATACCAAACCATGGGCGCTGCCAGATTCGAGAACGACGTCGAGAGTGGTTGTGGTTTGTGCAGAGGCCATCAGGCGCTCATTGTGCGGAGACCGGTGGTTCGGATATGAAGTTGGCCTTGGTTCTCGCCACCATTTGCCTGCTACCTGAACACCTGCTTCAGTCATCCCCCGAGCTGCCCTTCCCTGCGTGGTCAGCAATTGCGTGCACTCGTTAGGAGGACCACCGTTAGGCTCCAGGATCGCGTCTGCTCCGTTGGCCCAGGCTCGCTTCCCACAAGTTCGAGCGGCTCTTGTGCGGGTTCCACGTTCCACGCGGAAATCCCCCATCGACAAGCCGGCCTCATGCCCAAAACATTCCCCGCGCTAGATTCCCATGCCGGAGCCAGAGACAGAGAGCTCGTCCTCGTCACCAAGAACGGCGTACAACGTAAGTGCCACCCTCCCCTGCCCGCATGCCCCCTCCGCCAAAGTCAGAGTCCGACCAGACGCGTGCGCGCACAGAGCAGGCACACGTCCTTGAACGCCACGGAGACGAGGTCTACGTCCATTACGTGAACACGGACAAACGTCTCGACGAGTGGGTCGCGCAACGCGACGTCCGGCCGGCAGGCACACGCGAGGCAGACGTGGCCACCGCCAGTGGCGGCACGAGCCGCAAGCGCAAGAGAGGTTCTGCGAACGCAATCGCAAACGCGAACGTGAACGGCGAGGGCTCTGCCAGCGTGAGTCGACGTGGCTCGCCCAGCAGCCGCGACAGCAGACTAGGATCCGCCTCAGGGTCGGCGCAGCCGGAGATGCAGAACGCGACCGCGAGCGTGATCACGGAGGAAGAGTACGATATCGAACATCACAAGCAGATCACCGCGAAAAGGAACTTCGACAAGGTCATTTTCGGGCGGTGGCAGATCAAGACCTGGTGCGTCTTTCCAACTTCCTCCTTGTCCCCATACTGCGCATCACGGGTGGCCTGGCCTGTTGCTCGTGTCCGTGTGTGGGTGGACGTGGAGTGTGTGCGGGCTCGATTGGGCTGAATCTAGCACAGGTACTTCTCGCCCTATCCTCTGACCGAGTCCGAGACCGAAGACACAGGGACACCAAGCTCGCACACGCCCCACGCGGCGGGCAGGATACCAGGCGTGGCACGTGCTTCCATTCGCTCGCATGGCCGCACCTCCGACCTTCTCGCGGGTGGCCTCGGTCGCAGCCATGGCATCGGCCAGAACTCGACCCTGTGGGTCTGCGATCGGTGCTTCAAGTACATGGCAGAAGGCCCCTCCTGGGAATCGCACGTCGTGCGTGCACAGAGCTCATACATTACGTCTATGCAGACTGACGAACGCCAGGCGTGTTAGAAAAAGTGTACGCGCAAGAGTCCGCCCGGGCACAAAGTCTATCAGCGGGGAGCGCACATCATATGGGAGGTCGATGGGGCGAAGGAGAAGGTGCGCACTTCCGCGGTCGGATCGTGCTACGCCACGCCGTACTCAGACCTGACGCCATCCCCTTGCTCCTCCTGTTAGCTCTACTGCCAGAACCTGTCGCTGTTCGGCAAGCTGTTCATTGACATAAAGACCCTCTTTTTCGACTGCGACAACTGTGAGGCGTCCATTGCTCAACTTTTACGCATTCGAGGACACACAGGCTGATCCGCGGCCGCGATGCGCCCCTTGGCACAGTCCTCTTCTATATCCTCACAGACGCAGACTCGCAGCGCGACCATGTTCTTGGCTTCTTCTCGAAGGTGATTATCAACTCGGCCGGGGTTCTTCCACGCAGCGCGCCGCTGACGACCCGCTTCTCCCTCTCGCTGCTGCACTTAGGAGAAAGTGTCGTATGACGACTACAATCTCGCCTGCATCGTCGTCCTGCCCCCTTATCAAAAGAAGGGCTACGGCATGCTTCTCATCGAATTCAGTGCGTCTTCCGCAGTCTGCCTCATCTCCCCTCACCCCACCGGCGGCACCCTCACCTTCGCGTTCTCGTTTTGCCATTGGAACTGACTTTTTTGGCGTTGGCGTCGTGCTGCTTCCCTTTGCGTTGCTTTGTGATGACAATGCTCGCCCTGCCTGCCCGTACGCGCGCCAGGCTATGAGCTCTCCCGCAGAGCTGGGAAGATCGGGACACCAGAGCGGCCGCTGTCGGACCTGGGGCTGCGAAGCTACCTCACGTACTGGATATCCACCCTCATCAGGTTCTTCCGGTGCGTGCCCTCTAGCGTCTGCGTATCTGCACGCGCGCCCTCCACGCTCCGCCGCATACTGACCCCGGGGAACGTGCTTCGTCCCATTCGCGCTTCGCGATTTGCCCTTCGCGCGCCACTGTAACTTAACTCTGTGCCTCGGATTCCGACTCTGGCACCGGCACTGGCACTGGTAACTGAAGGCGGCTGCTGTCGGTGCTCCCCCCGGACACAGCGCAGATCACGACGAGGGGCCTGACGGCGGACGTCGCGGACGCGATCGCGGCGCCGTCGCCCGCGCGCGACACCGAGGACGGCTCGTCGTCCATGTCGAAGAAGCGCAGGAAGAGCACTAAGGGCTGGGACGGCGAGGACCTCTCCGCGGCCGCCGTCGCGCTCCGCACCGCGCAGGCCAACGACACGAACGGTTAGTCTCTCTGCCCCTCCCTCGTATCCTGTGGCGTCTGACGAGGCTATGGCTATTATTATGTTTTTTTGGGCACGTACACGCACACACGACTGCACACATAATGATACATGAGAACAGACCCGATGTGGACCGCGCTCCGGACCGTCGAGACGCGCGCGAACGCGGACGGGAGCGCGACGACGCACGTCGTCGTGCGCTGCACGCTCGCGGACGTCGCGCGCGCGTGCAACCTCCGCGTCGAGGACGCCGCGTTCGCGCTGAACGAGTGTGGTCTTCTCACACGCCGTCTCCCGCCCGTTCCCGTCCCCGTCGCCAACTCCGCCCCAAAAGCCAATTCCAGGCACAATTCCAGCGACGCGGAGGGAGCAGGGGGCGGGGACGTAGGGGCGATCCCGACCCTCGCGATCACGCGGGAGATGGTCGAGGCGGTCGCGCGCGAGCGCGAGGTGAAGCGGATGTGTATGGATCTCGCGCACGTCCTGCTCTGAAGTCTAACGCGCTGCTCAGCCGTCGCGCGATGTGCATAGTCACCCGAACCCGCGGCCGACGATGCTCCGTTACTGTGGGCAGGGGTCGGCCCCGAACGACCCTCGATCGAGGTGGAGGAGGTCGGGGGATGGAGTTGTAGGATGGCTGCTAATTATACTATCATAGGGGTGGTATTGTTGGATGACCGTGCTGTATCGTAGAGTTGCGATTTTGTTGGATTTTCCTGATTTTCGCTCACATGTTGCTTGGGTTCTGTAATATTGTCTTACGATAAACACACCTCCCCATCCCTTAAATCAGCTAGTACATACACTGGCAGCGGAGTGAAGTTAATCATCGCCGCGCTCCGTCCGTCCGTGATCCTTACTGGCAAACTATGCGCGCCCGAGGCATATAGTTGGTAGACTCGTGTCCTCTCTTGTCATTCACGGCGAGGCGCACGCACGGGAATAGTTGTACATCGTATACATCGGACGAGTTTTAAACTTCCGGGGCTTGCACCGACTCTGCTCCGTGCTGCGGTGGCGGCATCGAAAGACCATGTAGAAACATGCGTGCATGTGCTTGGCGTAATCGTGTGGGGGGCATAGCATAGGGTACAGCGTAGTGATACGAAGACGACAGGTGGCGGGCGTGGGGAGGTGGGGGCAAGGAAGAAAGGAGATATGTCGGGTTTACTCCCGGACGGGGGCATCGTGCTCGACAGCCAGGATCGCCTGCCTCTTCTCCAAAACGCGCGCAGCACGACGCTCGCGGGCCGCCTATACACCGGGGATTGCGGACGATAAGAGGCTGGAAGTGGACGGGATGGGGTGGAGATCGGAGACGTACCTTGTTCTTGACACGGCGGGCCTCCATCTGGTCCGTGAGGACCTTGGTGCGGGTCTTCTCGGCCTTGGCCTTGTGGATGTACTCCATGAGGACACGCTTGTTCTTGAACACGTTACCCTTCGACTTCTGGTACAGCGAGTGGTAGCTTTTCGAAGGGGGGAAGCGGTCGTGTGAGGGACGCCTCGCGCATAGATCGGGAAAAGAAAAATGGCAGGAGAAACTCACAGGTGCTTATCAATCTTGCCCGCCTCCCTGTACTTCCGCAACAACCGGCGGAGGACACGCTGCCTCCGCATCCACTGGACCTTGGTGGGCATACGGGCGTCGGCGGTACCCTTCCTCTTACCGGGGCCAGTGTGGCGGCCCTTGCGCTTCGCGGCGAGGAGGTCGCGGGTGCGGGCGCGGGAGTGGACGGTGGTGGGCTTGATGATGATGCGGCCGTCCTTGATGAGCTTCTTTACGTGGGTGCGGGAGTTGGCATTGCCGATCTCAGCCTGCTCGTTGGGGTCGAGCCAGATTTTTCGCTTGCCGACGCCAGCGACGGATGCGGCGAGGCGCTTTTGGGACCGGAGGTTGACCATGGCGTCTGGACGGATAGCACGGGCAGCACGACGACAAGGATGAGGGCTATGTTCTGTGTTTATGAGGCGATGGGGAGCTCACCTTGAATCTTGAGGAGGGGTCGATGGGGAGCGGCGAGGGGACGACGACTGCGAATGGCAGGGCGCGCTTACGTGAGCGAAGCCACTCGGGTGGTTCCGAAACCTTATCGAGGGAGCTGTATAGGACCGGCTCGTTCGGGCGGATCGATTGCTGATTGGAGATGAACTGGTCTTCTGGACTTGGTCGTGAGGCTCCTGGTTAGAGCAAGTCATGGACGTTTCTTTGGTCTTGAGCCGCGGGGTTCCTGTTCGATCTGCTGGGCTGTATCTCATCTTCATCTCATCTGGGTCTGCTGGACGGCGTGGGGCGCGATGGCGATTGACTTTCATGACGCTTCTCTGGCTGGCTCTCTCCGTGGCTGCCAGTCGCCTTGAACTTCCCCTGGGGCCTGCAAGGGACCTGCCCAAACCAGCGCACTAGATGTGTCTGCTTTCTCAGCACCAACGACGTAGCTCGTCCCTTTCGAATTCGGCTCCTTTCACTAGCACTTGCTGACATGCGCGCAGCTCGTTCAGGACGGTTCTATCCTATTCGACCACAGGGGCCCTTTACGAGGAAGACGCTGTCCCGGTCGGCCTCGAAGCTCGAAGGCTCGGAGGCTGCACCTCCGCTCCGACTCGCTCCGATGCTGACTGGGGCTTGCTGGTGTTTCCGATTGCTCTGTTGGGCAACCTGCATGATATCTGGTGGATTCCTGGTCGGCGTCACGCGTCACTCGCAATTCGAGGATGGGAAGAGAGATTGTTTTGACGATGGATCAGGAGAGCGGCTGGACGAGCTGGCTACGTTGGGAGGGTGCCAATCAAAGTGGCGTCTGGGAAAGATGGCGTTGGTGTGCTATGGCGAAAAGCCCGCTGGCGGCCCTCGTTATCTCGGCAGCTCTATGGTGGGCCCATCATCCGGCGGAGGGCTTCGGTGTATTCTGGACGTGAGGGACCAGTTTAGCTCGGGAAATGAAATACGTTCTATTTCGTTCTATCAGATCTCTGGCTCGAATCAGCCCACAACGATTCATGGGGCAGACGTTCACAAGCATCACCTCGTGTGCGATGCGAAGGCGGACTGACCCGGTGGCCACGGCAGACCACCCCATTCATGCCAGCGTTCTCGTAACTGTTGGCGTCCGCCCGTCGCCGCCAAAGACGGCGTGAGGAACGTGCACGAACGGATCCATCCTCCGCCGTCAAACTCATTATCTACCGCCTCCGGCTAACATGGGTGGACCCGAGAGCGCTACGGGGTCATATCTGGGACCGAAACCGGGCGGACAGGCAGATAGACGCCGAGACGACTGCTGGGAGGGGGCTTACATAATCTGCTGATAAAAGAGAAAGGGAATGGCGCTTGGGCCGGGGTTTTTGCTCCGGTTCGTCTCTGCAGCCTCAGCTCAGCCTCTGACTCTCTCCTCTCTCTCCTCCCATCCCTCTGCCCCATCCCCGCCCGTCCCCCGGGGCACAAAGCGAGGGCCCGCCCCGTCTCGCCCTCACAACGCTCCCGTTCTCCACAACCCTTGCCCTCTCCTCCCCGCCCGCCGTCATGATATCTATATAAATCCCAGCCACACCGATTTTACCGCCTCATTCGCTCTCCTGTCTCCTGCGCCCTCAATCTTCTCCATCGCATTCAATCGACGCTCTCAACCTGCTCACGATCACAATTCACGCCAACAAGCTGCATCCTCTCCCTGCCATGACCGATAACGACACGACCCAGACGGAGGGCGAAGGTCCTGAGGGTTCAGACAAACCGCCGCATAGTGAGCTTCAGTTTTCTACGCCATCTCCACCTTCCCTCCTCAATATCCTTTGCCCGCTAGTGAAAGCGAACGGCAAGCCCCGATCTCGCCGTTCCTCTGTTCCCGCTGCGGTCATTGGTGACGTTTCTCATTCACCCAATGGCCATATCCCCTTGCCTCCGCCGGAAGCCCGCTCGTACGTCAAGCAGCCCGGCCACACTCGCAAGAGTCTCGAGAACATACACACAAAGCTCAATCATCTCGATGTTAACGGTGGCACTCACGGCAAGCATGACTCATCATCGACCACCGGCTCCATTACTCCCTCCTCCAGCGGGTCTCCATCTCCTTCGGAATGTGAGAGCTGGAGCGTCCCGTCCACTCAGCCCCCCAGCCGCGCTCCCAGCATGTCCGCTGGCGTTTCAGGGGGAAAGCTCGCTCCTCTTCCTACGCAGACCGCGAAACCGGCCCCCAAGAAAGAGCCTCCACCTCCCACGGCTCCGCGGATATTGCCGACCCTCTCTGGTGGGGATGACAGGTCCTCCCGCAAAGGGCCGCCTTCCGTGCATTCCGACGCTGGCCAGAAATTCACTCTGAGGGACTTGCTCAACGGTCCCAAACTCGTGCGGAAATCGTCGGCGCGATCCACTGCCAGCAGCAAGAAGTCCGACTCTGATCGGGGCGGACGCTCAGAAGCCGGCGCGAGCACCGTCAGCCTTCTCAAGAAGTACGGGATCTGTGATCGGGTTGCTATTGGGAAGGGCGCGACATCCGTCGTTCGTCTCGCGCACAAGTGGGACCGTGATGACTCCGAGAAGTTGTATGCCGTCAAGGTGCGCCGTGGTGTTGTGTGCGTCGTTGATGATGGCTGGGGCACTCATTGTACGATGGTTGCAGGAGTTCCGAAAACGGAGAAAGAACGAGACGGAGAAGGAGTACGTCAAGAAGCTCACGGCGGAGTTCTGTATCTCGTCGACGTTGCACCACATTAACGTGGTGGAAACGGTCGATCTCGTTCAGGACGAGAACCTGCATTGGTGCGAGGTTATGGAATTCTGCCCTGGCGGAGATCTCTATGCGGCGATCAAACGTGGCGGCATGTCACCCAGCGAGGTCGAATGCTGCTTCAAGCAGATCTTGACTGGTGTTGCGTATCTCCATAGTCAAGGTGTTGCCCATCGCGATATAAAACCGGAGAACTTGTTCTTCGACATGCTGGGCCACCTCAAGGTACGTAGAGATGCTTGACTGATCCGTAGCAGCTCAGCTCACCGCGTCGGGAAGATTGGTGACTATGGCGCATCGACTGTCTACCGCCTGCCGTGGGAGACGACAATACACATGTCCACCGGGCTCTGCGGCAGCGAACCCTACATTGCCCCAGAGCAGTTCTTAGGCAAACGTAAGCAAACGCTTTTGCTGCACCCACCCTAACGTCCTGATGTTTGGGTATCAGCCTATGATGCTCGACTGGTGGATATCTGGGCGTGCGGCATCGTCTACTACTGCCTGCACTTCCAGGAGCTCCCGTGGACGGTGGCGCAACCGACAGATCAGCTCTTCGCCTCGTACGTCTCGGCTTGTAATACCCCCGCGCAGTCCGCCTGCCCGCCGACCATCAACAACCTGTCCCCGAGGGCGTGCCGGCCGCTCATCCGCAAGATGCTTGAGCCGAATCCGAAGATGCGGTCGCTCATCGACGACATCATCAAGCATCCGTGGATGCAGAGTATCGAGGTTTGCTATCTCGTCCCGCATCCCAGGCACGTCCACCAGATCGTGGCCCATAGGGGAAACGAAACGGTGCATGCCGTGTGATCGCCGCCCCGTTACCCTGGAGGGCCTGCATTCCCCGTGGCCTGTCCGTAGGTTGTCTGGCCGTGCCTCGCGCTGCGTCACCACGGACGCGTGTGGGAGGCGTGGCGACGGTCGTGCCGCTCTTGCGTTGTCTGCTCGTGACTAATTACTTGACCGTTTCTCTCCTCCGTCTCGTTTCCGTCTCCGTCTTTATTGTGTTCCGGGTCCTCGTTCTATCAACACGCCCCCTTTGATGTAGTAGTACTAGCTCACCTCCCTCGTGCGATCGGCTAGTTCCTAGTTGGTAGTGCAGATGCAGATGCCCCCGCCGGGGGCGGTTCGGGCGCCGCTCTCCGGGGCCGGCGGGCTGCGAATGTTACATACTTACTTGACTTACTTGCGATTGCACACACTTCTTTCTTCTCCTGGCATGGCCGCTGGCCACCAGACGGACGGTTACGGTTGCGGGTTTCCCTTGCCCCCCCCGAGGACTGCGCATGCATGCATTGTTGTAGTGATAGTGACGCCTGTACCGTAATGGTTCGCTTAATCGCACTGTTATCGTATGACCGGGACGAAATGTCCTCTACGATGGACATCGTGGTTGGGCAGCCGTGAGGCGAGATGGCCACCATAGGACTCAGTGTTGAGACAGGATAGCTTTTTGTGGTTGTTTTAAGGAGCGATGACAGCATTGGAAAGATTGGGGCGTTTGTTTGCGATTGTTAGGCTGCAGCCTTTGATCCTAACAAGGACAAGCAACACGGATAAGGCAACGCGCCCGATCATCTGGTCGGTGGCTTGGAGGCTCTCCTCAGTCCACATACCACCCGAACCCCGCCATGTCCCACAACTTAGATGTGAGTGGATCAGCTCGAGCCCGTACGCGTCCTTCACTGATTGCCACCGTCAGAGGGCCATCGAGATCGTGCAGGGCGCGATTGAGGAGGACAAGAAGCAGAACTACGATGAGGCCTACAAGCTGTACTCCAATGCCCTCGACTACTTCATGCTCGCGCTCAAATGTACGCTTTCCCTTCACTCCCTTCACCGCTCTTTCCCCTGGAACACTCGGGAGGCTGATGTTTGCCTGTGGACGCGCTGACTGACGCGTTCGTATCCGCAGACGAGAAGAACGAGCGGTCGAAGAAGCTCATCAAGAGCAAGTTCAACGAGTACCTTGCACGCGCGGAGACATTGAAGGAGCACCTGCAGAGCAAGGAGGAGAAGCGCGCCAAGAAGCTCGTTGGGGTGAGCGGCGCGAATGGGTCGACTGGCGGTGGGGGCAAAGGGTGAGTCCGTCCCGTTCTCTTTGTGCTGCGTAACTCCCTCCTCCTCCTCGGGCTGCGGACTCCGGAGCTCACGCAGCCACCTTGTCCCTTATACTTATACCCTCCCTTTTCCTTCCCTTTCCCTTTCTCTATCACCCGACACCCATGGACGCATACAGGAAGGAAGAGGACGACGTGGACCCGGAGGTGAAGAAGCTGCGGGCGGGCCTGGCGAGCGCGATCATAACCGACAAGCCGAACGTGAAGTGGGAGGACGTGGCGGGGCTCGAGGCGGCCAAGGAGGCACTGAAGGAGGCGGTGATCCTCCCGATCAAGTTCCCGCACCTGTTCACGGGCAAGCGCACGCCGTGGCGCGGCATCCTGCTCTACGGCCCGCCGGGCACGGGGAAGAGCTACCTCGCGAAGGCGGTCGCGACGGAGGCGAAGGGCACGTTCTTCAGCGTCAGCTCGAGTGATCTGGTGAGCAAGTGGCAGGGAGACTCGGAACGGTGAGTAGTCGTGCCTTGACTGTGTGATGGGTTTGTGTTACTGACGATGATCGTGTTCGGGTGGGCAGGTTGGTGAAGCAGCTGTTCGAGATGGCGCGTGAGAACAAGCCTGCGATTATCTTCATTGACGAGGTGGACTCCCTGGCCGGGACGCGGAACGAATCCGAATCAGAAGGGTCGAGGAGAATCAAGACGGAGTTCTTGGTGCAGATGAACGGTGTTGGGCATGACGACACCGGGGTTTTGGTCCTGGGTGCGACGAATATACCATGGCAGCTGGATAACGCGATCAAGCGGAGGTGAGATATCCTCGTGGTCGGCTTCTCTATTGCAGAGCTGAGTTCGGTGTTGGATAGGTTTCAGAAACGGATATATATCCCCTTACCAGGTCCGGAGGCGCGACGGCGAATGTTCGAGCTGCATGTTGGCGATACCCCATGTGAAATGTCATCGAAGGACTACCGTATACTCGCGGATAAGACGGACGGGTACGTTGCCCGCAGACCTTGCTATTTGTCTGCGTACATGCTTAATTCACCGCCATGTAGCTATTCCGGATCCGATATCGCAATTGTTGTACAAGATGCACTCATGCAGCCCGTGCGGAAAGTCCTCACAGCAACACACTTCAAGTACCTCGAGGACGTTAAGAAGTGGACACCATGCTCACCAGGAGATCCAGATGCACAGGAGAAGTCATGGACGGATATCGAGAGCGACGAGCTGCAAGAACCAGGATTACGTGTAGCAGATTTCCTGAAGTCCCTCGACAACGTCCGGCCCACTGTCACGGCGGAGGACCTGAAGAAGCACGATCAATGGACGCTCGAGTCGGGTGAGCCAGACAGCGTCGCCGTAATCGCTGCCCTCGTACCTGAGGCACAGACTGACGCATCTCACAGGGAACGAGGGATCATGAACATGAAGAATGCAGTATTGTCATCACACATTGTACCATTGCGCACGTATCGATCGTTTGATTGGTTCTGGAACGGACTTTTTTCCCATTGTCCAGCTCGTCGTTGGAACAGGCCTTTATATGGCGTTCGAGAAGGCGCAGTGCGGCCGGTGTGCCTGCTTCGCTGCAATCTTCTTTCTATGCGCCCTAACTGCACCAATAATGATGGTGCTTCGCGGGCGGGTCGGCCGGCAGCGGCGAGGCACCGCTCAAACGACGCGATCCGCTCCGCGCGCGAAGACAGCGAGACTTGATGCCTCTTATGGCCGCCTGGGCATGTACTTCGGGCGGGCGAGGCCAATCGCGGTATCCGGTGCGTCGTCAGCGCTCGGCGTATTTTACTCGTTCTCACTCCCCTGCTGCACGTCTAGGTTCAAGCGCGAACGCGAGGTATGGCGTCTGGGCAGCCGAAAATGAGCAGGACAATGTCTGTTTCTAATTAGTCCGACCGCGCTGTGCGTCATTCCGCATTCTCTAGACGGGGGCTCGGGGCTTCTCCCATGCCTTCTATCAGCGCGGCAGTCTGTCAATTTTGTTGAGTTCGAATTTTGGCCCCTGGCAGCATGGTATCGAGACATGGCGGTCGGGCTTCTCGACAGTTCGGTGAGTCAGACATTACTCGGTATGTCTTTCGCCGCAGGGTATAAATGCGCGTGCAGAATGACACTGGTTGTACCTCAGGTCCTCGGCCTTCGCATCGCCCATCCCCCTCATATACGACATGCGCCCGTTCACCAGCCTCACCGCCTTCTCCCTGTTCGCTTCGCTGGCCTTTGCGCTGACGCTGCCCAAGCGTCAAACAACAACCATCCAGAGTCCTTTCTCCGGTGCTATCGCCGCCCCCTCCGCAAACGATGTCCTTGTCCCCGGCACCAACTTCACGTTCAAATACAACAACTCGAATTGGTGCGAATCGGGGTTTTCGCCGTTCACCGTCTACCTTACCAGGGGCACGGCTCCCCCTCCGTTCGATAACGTGACTGTGAATGGGACTCTTGCTGAGGGAACCTACGTCCTCGATATGGGCAAATACCTCATTGCTAATTTCGTCGGTGCGTTACGATCGTTCAGCTACAGGTCTCGGGGTAGCACACTAATGATTGACATTCACTCCATTTACAGGCCTGCCCCCTGTGGAGAGTGTAGGGGGAACACCACCACCCTCCAGCATGGTGATCCCGGCCACGATCGTGGACGAGGTGGACAACACAACGCAGGTGTATATCACCGTCCTGCAGGAGTTCGACGGCTGCCCTGTGCGTCCTTCTGTTCGGACTTCTACGCATGGCTGTGCACTCATATGTGTATTCGACCACGATTAGGGCCACATTCCCGTGGAGTACAGCCTAACGTCTGTCCCGGTGACGTTAGGTGCCGCGACCGCATAACTTTATCTTCGATAACACCTTCAGGGTCCGGCGTTCTGGGCCACTTCGGTATGTCGACAGCGTTTTCTGCGCTCGGCGTTCGTCCACTGAGTGGCGTATGATGTGCAGCGTCATCTCGGATATGACTGATGAATAGGGGACGATCAGGATACTGTGGCTCTCAGGCGGCGACGAGTCGGCGACATCTGGCTTCCCGCGATCTATCGAACGAAGATGGGTAAGTTGTGGTTGTGGGCGCCCTGTGATTATTTGCGACGCCGTGGAAATAGAAGTTTCAGAAGTTTCAGTTTCCATTCAGTTCGATTGTCTTGGTGCGGCGGCTTGACGCTGAGTTCCAAGGTTGCGCCGCTGTCGCCGGAGGTTGCGAGGACGCGGACGAGGCAAAGTGCATTGGGCCCCTGTATTGTCTTAAGTCATGCTTTTCTTCACAGGTAACAGCGGCACTATTGCTTCCTCTGCTCCGGCGCGAGACTCGGAGGGGAAGGCAAGGCGACAGCCAAGGTTGGTAGGTCGTGCTGGCAGTGGCTGCGGAATGTACCAGATCCGCGTTGCTGTGCCGCTGTACTGTGGTAAGCATATTCTCTCCATTCATTGCGTGCTGCGCCCTCATATCATACAGTGCAGTTTCTCGTCCTCATCGCGTTCCTTTGGGCGCATTGAGCACCGCAACTCAGGTAAGCCAGCCGGGGGGCGTCGATGGGGACAAAGGATGGCTGTGCGGTGTGGATGCAACGTGGAAGACGGGCCGGCGCCTGTGCTGACAAGAAGCTCTCTCAATCATGCTGGGAGTCAAGTTGGCAACAATGGACCGTGCACACACGCTTCCCGTGGGCGCCACTCGTCTCGGATATAAAGCGGACAGGTATTGTCTCTCCTCCCTTCCTCCCCAACGATCCATCACCTCAGCCCGCGCTAACCAGTGCGCCTCCCGCAGCCAGCGCCACCTATTCCATTACCACTACGCGCCTCACAGGCGAAGTTATCATCTCTCTCCCCTGCGAATAGAATCAAAACCAAACTAAAACATGCCTCGCACTGCTACGTACGGTCGGATGTGGAATGGACGGAGGAAGACTGCTTCCTCGAGCTTCAGCGACGAGGACCGTGCCCCTCGAGACTACGACTTCTTCGGATCCAGCGACCTCTCGGAGCCAGAGACTGAACCTGAGTACACTCCTGAGACTGAAGATGACTTTGACAAGAGCGGCGCCCGAGATTACAGGTTCGAGGTAAGTGGCACTGCCGGTGGAACCGGTGGTTAGACTACGGATGCGATCGTGCCGGACGCTAACACTTCTTATTACTTTCACAGCTGCGCGAGACGGTCTGGGTCAAGCCCAGAGGGTGCTTCGAGTGGTTCCGCGGTACCGTGCTAAAGATCCGAGAGCCTCCGTCGAGAGACTTGGTGAAGGTGCGTTCGAGAGCCGAGCCGAGTTCATGTGATAAGCAGGCGTATCTGACGAGGCGGCGGCGTAGAAACGAGGGACGCTGTATTTGGTCATCTTCCGCCGCCACAACACGAACATGCGCGACATCTTCTCGTCGCTCGAGGGCAACATCCGGCCAGACACGCCCCCGGTGCGCGCTCTCGTGCGCCGTGCCTCTTGATGTGGACAGTGAGCGGCTCCGATTGCATGAGTGGCTCGCTTTGGATCGAACTTGTGCTTGCTCTGTGCTGTTTTGGAATGCTTTCTTTGGAAGGAATGGATTCCGATCTCGATTACTTATTCGTCGTTCTATGATATACCACCGAATAACCATACCCGCACTGTATCGATAAAACTATACATACTACGCCATGCTACGATCACGACATATGGACCTCCTACAGTAGTTGTATAGTTACGGGTCGCCGTCGCCGTCTCTCCGGGTCCGAATAATGTCGAATGTTAGGCTCCAAGGCATCTTGTGAATGTCAAGTTCCGCCCGTCTGCACATTTTCTGGAGCGAGGCTCGGTGAGCCATGGTGCGACCTGGGCCACGGATAATGGAGCTGTTCGTCGATCACGAACCTGGTTCAGCAAGCGCCCGTAAGCTCGTTAATGATAAAGTTAGCGCCACAATCCTCGCCACTTTGTCCTCCCCCTCATCCCTTGGCCCATCCCGCCCTTCGCACCGTTCGCAAAGATGACCAAAACATATATCATGAACGGTCTGGTGGAGAAGGTATGTCCAGGACAGCATTTACAACGCATAAGCTAACGCGCGCGATCGTTAGATGCAATCCCCAGACCAGGACTTTCGGTGAGGACCCTGAGATTTGGGACGCGTATGCGCCGCGACTCACGCGAATCGCGCCAGGTACATGGGTCTGAACGACTTGCTCGTCGAGATCAAGCAAGATCCAAACAGCTTCCTGGGCGATGAGACCACGGAGACGAAGGTCCTGCGGCAGGTGCTCGCGCTAGTCGAGGACAAGATCTCCGAGGTGAAGAACCAGGCTGTCAAGTGGTATGTTCGTTGCTTTCTGGTGGATGAGGATGATATATATTGTGGAGAAGCTTGGGTCAGCTCATCAAGATCATCCGAGAATCCCAGATGGAGTTCGTCGTCGACAAGTTGATTGATTTCTCGGCTGGGAAGGACGAGGAGCTGCGGGATATTTCCGGTCTCGGTACGCGATCGACCCTATGTTATGCATTGCATCTCTCACAGCAAGGAATAGCTTTGAAGACGATCACGTCGGAACTTCCGCCTGAGGGCAAGATTGCGACAAAAGCTTGCGAGAAGCTTACACCCAAGCTCCTTGGCCAAGTGGCTAACGTGCGTCTATTCCCCTGTGCATTTATCTTTTACTAAGGTTCTACCGTTCCTTCCAGTCAGGCACTCCACCTGAGACCCTCATTGAAACGCTTGCTATTTTGTCCATCTTGGTCACCCGTTTCCCCGCATACCTCTCTAACATGGAGCCACAGCCAGTGACCGTGCTGACCCCCGTTCTCAACCACCCACGTCCTGCTGTTAGGAAACGTGCGATCACGACTCTGGCCCAGTTCTTGCCTCATGCTCAGCCGCAAGAATTCTCAACGCTTTTCTCTTCTATCCTTGTCCCCGGACTTGCACCATCGGCAAATATTGAAAAGCAGCGGACGGTCGTGCAGCTGGTCGCAGCTATTGCTCGGCACTCACCGCATCTGATTGCCTCAATGCTGAGCGACGTTACCCAAAGCATCCTCAAGGACTCACAACGAGAGGACGAAGAACTGCGCGAGAGTTGCCTGCAGGTAAATAGCACGGACTTCGTATTTGATCGACATGCTGATCCCACTCTTGAAGGCCCTTGAAGCCCTCGTGCTGAGGTGCCCGAGTGAAATCACCCCGTTCCTTGGCTCTATCATTCACATTGGCAACCAGTATATCAAGTACGATCCCGTGAGTTGCACGTCTTCTCGGCTTAGCGCCGTCATATGAATGCCTCTTTAGAACTATGCAGGCGATGACGACGATGAGGATGAAGACATGGCCGACGATGACGACGAGGATGACGAAGATCTTGGTGACGAGTACGTCTTCTTGTTGCCTTCGGAAGGGAAGTTTCTAAACTGAATTTCAGGTACTCGGACGATGAGGACACTTCGTACAAGATCCGACGATCAGCAACGAAGCTGCTGGCTGCGGTAGTGGCAACTCGGCCCGAGCTTCTGACGACACTTTACAAGGAGGTCTCGCCCGTTCTCATCTCACGTTTCGGCGATCGCGAAGAGACGGTACGACTTGAGGTGTGGTCAACATATAGCATTCTCCTTAACCAAACTGGCGTATATGGCGGCACGCCACAAAACAACGCGGTAGGCGGGAAGCGTAAGCGCGACGAGGGCATGGAGGTCGAGGAAACCCCATACACCTTGCTACAGTCCCAGGTCCCTTCACTCGCGAAGGCTCTCCTTGGCCAGATCAAGTCACCGAAGACCCCCCCAGCGACACTCGAGGCTGGCTTCTCATTGCTCCACAAGCTCCTGACCGTTCTCCCCGGATGCCTGGCCAGCCAGTCCGCGCAGATCATCTCGAGTGCCAAGGCAGTCCTCTCCGCTTCTTCTCGAGCAAACTCTGCGACCCTGCAGGTCACCTGCATGTCCTTCCTCACGCTGTTCTTCTCGAAGCACGCGCCGCCCGTCTATTTCGGCCAGCTCGACTCGATCAGCCCTCTGCTTCTCCAGGCACTCGGCGAGAAGCACCCGAGGATCGCCTCGGAGGCGTTCCGCAACTTCTCTGCGCTCCTCGTCGCGATGCAGCCCGTGAAGGGCGGGGCCTGGGTCGACCGCGTGTACGACGAGGCGGTGAGGCGCCTGAGCAACCACGACACGGACGCGGACGTGCGCGCCGGCGCGGAGGAGGTCATTGGAGACCTCTGGGTATCCGCGACGGACGTGCTGAGGACGAAGAACAGGAAGGAGTGGGAGTACATCTGCAGGACGACGGGAAGGACGGACGGCGCGGTCAGAGTCGTGACTAAGGTCGCAACGAAGGTCGAGATTGGGGATGATTGGGTCAATGGAGGCGTCGAGTGGGTCACCGTACTGCTCAAGAAGAGCGGGAGGACGGGCAAGATTGAAGTGTTCAACTGTTTGGACGCTCTCATCAGAAGGTACGCGTTCAAACCACCCTATGACGCGTGCGCGTTGTATTCTGATTCTTTGAATCGACAGGTACTCCGCCATTCCCGCCGATCTGCCTGCCAACATCGTCCCGCCGCTCAAGCCTTACTTCAACGCCGCGGACATCTCGCTGCTCGGCGCCGCACTGAACATCGTCGCGCTTCTGCTCGAGCTCGCACCGACAACGACGTTCGCCGAGGTCGAACGCGACGTGCTCCCGGACGTCTACGGTATCGCGTACTCGCCGCTTCTCTCTGGGGCCCCTTTCGAGTCGCTGCTCGAGTTCTTTGGGGCGCTCGTGCAGGCGGATATGCAGATCGCGACGCATGTCGTGCCGAACTTGGTCGTGGCTGTGGAGAAGGCGCCGAAAACCGAGGCGTCGCTCCCGAATGTAGCAAAGTGTATAGGCCAGGTCGTGAATTCGCAGCGTGGGGTGGCGGCGGGTACGATTGCGGAGTTCGGGAAGCACTTGAAGGTAGGTGTCGGCCAAGGCTGAGGAACCGTGGCCGCTAAATGGGCTGACGATGGTTATTTTTTGATCTAGCCGTCGGCCAAGGGAAAGACGCCCCAGGTTGTTTTGAGCTTACTCGTCATGGGCGAAGTCGGTCGGTTCATGTGAGGTTCAGCTCCTTCCACTACCGGGGCAGTACATTGAAGCCTATGGTTTAGCGATATGTCCCCTCAACAGGAAGTCTTCAACCAGGCGATCGAGAAATTCACTGCCGAGCAAGAAGAGGTCCGCACGGCTGCCGCTTTTGCCGCTGGCAATATTGCGGTCGGAAACCTGCACCACTTCTTGCCCCTTATCGTGAAGATGGTTGAGCACGATCAGGAGAAGCGTTTATTGTCGTTGCATGCTCTGAAGGAGGTGGGTAACAGCAGTGTTATGAGGTCGGACAAATTCCTAACTGTTGACTCTTCCATAGATCGTCACTCACTGCTCGCATGGCCAACTCGAGACTGTCGCGGACCAGCTCTGGACACCGTTGTTTGAAAACTCGGAGAATACGGAAGAGACAACTCGCAATGTCGCCGCCGCATGTCTAGGCAAGCTTACCACCACGCATCCAGCACGGTACCTGCCGCAGCTCCACGTAAGTCGGAGAGGCTCATCTTGGTCAAAGTCAGCTAACGTTTATTATTCCAGGGCCGCATCAACGACCCCAACCCTGCAACAAGGGCTACGGTACTGTCTGCTATCCGGTACACCTTCGCAGAAGCAGGCAATTCGTTCGACGAGATTCTCGGCAGTGTCGTTTTGGACTTCTTAGCTCTTCTTTCCGATGTGGATCTGGTGAGACTTTCGGTCTTTGCTTCTCCGTGTATTTTTATTGACTCGCACTCAGACCGTACGACGCCTCGCGCTATCCGCGCTCAATTCTGCCGCTCGCTCACGACCTTATCTCATCCGCGATCACTTGCCAACCCTACTGCCAAGCCTGTACAAGGAGACTGTCGTCAACCCAGACCTCATCCGTACGGTGCAGATGGGTCCTTGGACGCACAAGGTTGACGACGGTCTTGAGGCGCGTAAGACTGCGTACGAGACGTTGTACACCCTGGTGAGTATCATGACGCAACCCCTCGTGTCGTTCTCGTCTGACAGTCGACATCAGCTGGATACATGTCTGTCTAAGCTGGACTTGCACGAGTTCCTCGGCCGCGTTGCGTCGGGTCTTGCGGACGACTCGGACGAGGTCAAGGTCATCTGTCACATGATGTTGTTCCGTCTGGCGCAGGTCGCGCCGACGGCTGTCGCTCAGCGCTTGGACGACCTCACGCCCCCACTGGAGAAGAGCATGAAGGGTCCTGCGGTCACGAAGGACACTGTCAAGCAGGACCTAGAGCGTGCGGCCGAACTCCAGCGGAGCACACTACGTGCTGTCGCGGCACTCAGCAAGATCAGCCAGGCGGGCGCGAGCCCGAAGTTCGACGCGTTCGTCGCCGCAACCCAGAAGTCCCCCGAGTGGTGCCTCGAGTTCCGCGAGCTCATCGGTGCTTGAACTGGAGAATTGGACAGTGCTGGTCGTTTGGATGATTGGGGGAACGAATGACGAAATGAATACTTTTGTATCGATGGCGAAGGGAAGCCCAGTCATACCACTCGTGTTTTTGTAATCATAGACGATCTGTTTCTGATGTTGTACAGCGAGTTGTTCAAGTAATACATGCCATTACGGCACTTGTGTCCTTGTCGCTGGAGATATGTCCTCCGACGGTCGGGTCGAAGCGCTGTGGGTCGACTCGGTTGAGCGGTTGGGGTTCGGCAGCTCGGGGAGCCGGGCCATGTAGCGGACTAAGCGGAGAGCGCGAGATCCGTCCGCGACGTCAGCCCCGTCCCTGCCTCAACCGTTCCTCCTTTAAACCCCCATGTCGGCCGTACGATGTCGCCTTATCATCTATCCCTATCTCCCCTGAGCTTGACCCAGACTCTGCCTCGCCTCCTCCGACACCACCCATGTCCTTAGCCCGCGCCCCGAGGCTTCTCAACAGGTTCGCCAGGTTTCCGAACTCCAGACCACCCCCTTTCCGAGCGTATGCCTCTGCGCCTCCTCCGCGGCCCCGCGTCTTCGGAGCTCGAGGACTGGCAATAGCAGGGCTTTCCGCAACCACGTTTGTTGGCCTGACGCTTTCAACCACAGCGATATATGCGGATGCGCAGGCACAAGTACCCGTTGAGGGCGTCCTGCGCACAGCACCGTTCTCGGAGCTTGTGAGGGCGTATGTCGTATACTCCCTCTGCTCCGTGCCGTTCTTGGTCGATTGGTCGCCGACTGTCCTTTCTGTCCTCACCTCAATACCTGGGCTGAAGCAGATTACGGAGGCGATTGTCCGGGTCACGTTCTTCGACCAGGTGTGTACGCATGCCTTACCCCATGTTGCACTCCTCTAACGCGTGCGGGGAATCAGTTCGCCGGTGGCGATGAAGCGGAGGACGCAATACCCGTGCTAGAACGTCTGCGCGCGGAGAATAAGGGCGTTCTCTTCGTGTACAGCGTCGAAGTCGATGAGGCGGCTGCCAAGTCCTCTTCGTCAGAGAAGCTGTCTGCGCACAAACAGATCGTCGCGGAGAACCTCCACTGTATAGATGTCGCCGCGGACTTTGAGGACAAGCATGCATTTGGGAAGAAGGGCAAGGGAACATGGGTAGCCATCAAGCTGGTGAGTCGTGGTTGCTCCTATGCACATATGTATGGGATGCGAAACTCGATTTCGTACAGAGTGCGATGGTACCAGACGCGGAGTCACTGCGCAGGTTATCCAAACACCTTGTTGACACTCGTCCACGGACCAATCCTCGCATTGCATTCCCGGGATGCCCAACACCTTCTGACCTCGAGATATTGGCCTCGGGGACTCCTAATGATACCCTTACGGAGGCCGACATCGCTGCATTGCGCGAACTCCGCAAGGACCTTCTTACCATCGGTGAACGTGCTCGCGCAAGAGGGATCCGTATCACCGTCGATGCTGAGCATAGGTTTGTTGCTCCCAGCTCCTTTCAGACCATTCTCGATTGCTGATACGGTGTACTCTAGCTGGTATCAGGTGTGCTGGTCGTTCTGCGCAATCCTTGGGGTTTAGTTTAACACCTAACCCTATTTTGTGGTAGCCTGCAATTGACGCATTTGCGCTCGACATGATGCGACGATTCAACAAGCTCCCCATTCCCGAGACCACATCTTGGTTCGGGTTGCGTAGGGTCGTGCAGCCGGCCCAAGACGCATTCCAGCCCCTGATTTTCAACACCTTCCAGGGATACCTACGACGGTGAGTAGTGGGATTATTTCTTTCACGAAGTCCCTTTTAATCAGATTGCGCATAGAACTCCAGAATGCCTTGCGCAGAGCATCGCAATGGCTCGCACGGAAGGCTACGCGCTCGGCGTGAAGCTTGTTCGTGGAGCATACCACCCCCATGAGATCGAAATTCACAAGGCCGCGGCGAGCTCTCGTGCTGAGGCGACGTCACCATCTGGCAACCACGACCTCTCAATATCGCCAGACAATATGCCCCCTGTTTGGCTGTTCAAGGACGAGACCGACTCCTGTTACGACTCGTCCGTGAGGCTCCTCATCGGGCTTATCCGCAAGGACGTGGAGGCTTGTGCGAAGGGTGCGCCTGGGCCGGCGATCGGCGCAATGTTCGGGACGCACAATTGGCAGAGCGCAGACCTCGTCATAGACGAGCTCGTCAAGCAAGGGCTGGCAACCCAAGATTTTGGCGTGGTAAATATCGGCGTGGCCGCTATGGAGCGCGTTGCGGTCGCTCAGCTCTATGGTGAGTTCTCCGCCTTCGGTCAACGTTATCCGCGTGTAGAAACCGAAGTCGCTGATTATCGATAATCCGTATTCTTCTCGGCAGGCATGTCAGATGGACTTACGGATCACCTCCTTGAGCGCACTCGCTGCGCTTCACCGTTTGTGCTCAAATACTTGCCGTACGGCAAGCTGTCGGAAGTTATGCCCTACCTCAGCCGACGCGCGATTGAGAACAAGTCAGTTCTGGGCAACGGAGGGGCCGCTATCGAGAGGAAACGTGCCGCGTCTGCGATCATGGCTAGACTGCTCGGATGAGAGAACTGAATGTTGAACGCTGCATTGTATGTTGATACCAAGGTTTGTGATTATATCAGGCATACCTGGGGTTACCCTGGTCGAAGTCTGTTTGTATTTGTAGACCTCACTACGATAGAGCTTACAACTTGTTTTGCCATTAGCAAGGTAGTGTCCCAGGCCTTGCCTTCGACCCGATGCACCTTGGATCCCAAAGCTATCTGGCGACGCCATCTACAAGCTCCGGTTGTCACCCGACCGCCACTCACCCAGTCTGACAAATGACAAATAACCATGTACCTATCTTCTGCCCACTATTAATGTTGTGCCTGATAATGACCATCAGATCAACGGCATTGGGGACGCAATTGGGAGACGGCAGTTGACAGCATTTGCCATTCGTATTCTAGGTGCCGTACGGCAAGCGGCCCGACTATCCTACGTCGGACCCTCAGAAGGTCCTTGTCGATACTCCGCCGCTCCTGTGACCAGGCTTGTCTGCAAACACATTCCCTATCGTTGATACGGATTTGTTCCGAGTCAGGTTCGAGCAGCGAGCCGCCGTGCGTGGAGGAGGCGTGCGGATCCGAATCGCTCACGGTGCGTGTTCCAGTACGTATTTACGACGTGCGCCGCGACTGATTTTCTTCGGGGTCATAGTCTTCCTTCCAGGTCATGCTCAGAAACGCAGATCATCTGCCTAAACCTTGTCTCCTCCCATCATGTTGTTCTCTCTGGCAGGCAGGAATCTCCTTGGTAGATGCCGTTTTGCCCCCGCAACCCTGCGGATCCGGTCGTTGTCTTCCACGGCTTCCCAGTCGCAGAGAACTCGACTTCTAAGCCCCCGAGGGCTCACGGCCATCGTCACTGCCTCAGGGATCGTTGTGGGAACGACAGTGTTCTTTCAGGATGCCCGTGCGGGAGCCCGCGAATTGCGAGAACTGAGCGAGAAGAACCCTGTTGGAGCGACGCGCGAGCGACCACTGTCGTCGCTCTCCACGCTCATTAGGGCCTATGTCGTCTACTCTTTCTGCTCCGTGCCTGCGCTGGTAGACTGGGCTCCTACCATTCTCGAAACACTATCCGCCGTACCGGGATTGAGGCAAATCACTGAAGCGGTGGTTCGCGCCACTTTCTTCGACCAGGTACGTGGCGTCTTTTGACATGATCTACGACAGCGGTAGTAACGTACGGTTTAGTTTGTAGGAGGGGACAGCGCGGAAGACGCCATCCCACTTATCGACGAGCTCCGTGCACAGGGCACTGGATGTCTTTTCGCTTACAGCGTCGAGGTGGACCAGGCGGAGGCGGCATCCGCTGGAGGACAGCCTCGCCACGAACAGGATAAGCCGGCATCCACGGTACACAAACAAATCGTCAACGAGACACTGCACTGCGTCGACATCGCGGCCGATTACGAGGATAAGCATACGCCGGGGCACACGGGCCGGCGTACGTGGGTCGCAATCAAGCTGGTACTACGCCTCCGAAACGCTCTTTGACATGCTTAATGCGTTGACACCCTCTTATCACCCCTCTATCGTAGAGCGCAATGGTCGCAGATGCGGAGTCTCTCCGACGGCTGTCTGAGTACCTGATCGCCGCTCGACCCCGCATCGCTGGACCGCCCATTGCGTTTCCCGGCTGCCCGCTCCCCACCGACCTTGATGTTCTCTCGACGTCCTCCACGCCAGGCCCGCTTACTACTGCCGATATTATCAACCTCCGAGAGCTTCGCGAGGACTTGATGAGGATATGCACACGGGCGCAGGAACGTGATGTCCGCCTCATTTTCGACGCTGAATACAGGTGAGCTCTAATACATCCTACGAGACTGGCAGCTGAGCAGACCGTTACGATCACAGTTGGTACGAGGTAGGTTGCGATCCGGCCATTAAACTATAATGAAAAGCCAAAATGAAAGACACCGATTTGCATCAGCCCGCGATAGATGCGTTTACCCTAGACATGATGCGTCATTTTAACAAGCTTTCTCCGCCGCCCAAGTCGCCCAAGTCGTCGTCCTCGTGGTTCGGCTCTCCCAAGCAGGAAATCGCAGCGGCGCCCGAAGGAGTCCAGGGAGTCCAGCCCCTCGTCTACGCAACCTACCAAGCGTACCTTCGCCGGTAAGCCCGTACCTACGTCCCACCTCCTACCTTCCAGCACGGTGTTTACGTCAAACCTACGCACTGTTGGTTATATTACTCTAGAACGCCAGAATACCTCGCGCAGAGCATCGCAGCCGCGCGCGAGGGCGGGTACTCACTGGGGGTGAAACTCGTCCGTGGGGCATACCACCCGCACGAGGTCGCAGCGCACCCCGCGACGGCCGCGTCCGTTGACAGGGCCGCGATCCCACAGGGTTTCGGGGTGGGTTACTCGCCCTCGATCTCGCCCTCCCCGGTCCCGCCCGTGTGGACGGAGAAGGCGGAGACGGATGAGCGGTATAACGCATATGTGCGCGTGCTCCTCGAGGCCGTCCGTGCGGACGTCAATGGCGATGGGAAGGCGGAGAGCAGGAACACGACGATTGGGGTGCTGTTCGGGACGCACAACTGGGAAAGCGCAGGGCTTATCGTGGACGAGCTCGTGAGGCAGCAATTGGGGACGCCTGATGCGAATGGCGTCGTGAGCATCGGGGACGCCGTTGCTGAGCGGGTGACGATGGGACAACTGTACGGTGCGTGTTGCGTTTCTTTCGCAATGTGTGCGGGTGTAGACTTGGTAGTGCTGCGGGGGCTGACATTCGCGCATGCGCGTTACCCCCTTGGCGGGACAGGCATGATGGCGACACTGACAAACTACCTTGTGGACCGTGTGCACTCGTCGTCGCCGTTCGTGATCAAGTACATCCCCTATGGTCGCCTTTCCGAGGTGCGCAGAAATATGCTTCTCTTTTGGCTCATCGTTTAGCTCGCGCTATTCTTATTCTCGTCGGCGGGTGCGGATGTGCCATCGCCAGGGACGGAGATGAATGAATGACGTGCCAATCATTTATGTATCCCACGCGCCATGCTTACGCTTTGTCTTTCTTTGCAGGTTATGCCCTACCTCAGCCGGCGGGCCATCGAGAACAAGTCGGTGCTGGGTAACGGCGCAGCGCAGGAGGAGCGCAGGCGCGCTGCGGCGGAGATTGTGGCGAGGATCTTCGGTTGACAATGAAGTGCGGTTGCGACACCCCACAGGTTCGCAGGGACTGAATTTTTTGGAGTGGGACTAGGAACGAGTCGGAAGCGGGGCCAGTAGAAGGCGAGCGAATATGTCAGGCAGGCGCAATGATAGACGTAAAGACCGTGTAACCCGTAGCCGTACTTCGCACGCGACAAAGGTCGAGGGCTGGGAATGTAGATATCTCGTACCAGCCGACGGTGGAATCGGCCATAACCGATGCCCTGCTCCCTGCTCGTCCCCGTACCTGGAAGGTGCGTCATCGTCCGACCTCCGGCATGCCGCCAGCAGTGTCCCTCGCCCCAGCTCGGAATCGGAGGTGTGCTCAAGCGAAAGTAGGGAAGTGTTAGGGACAAGGCTTCTCGGACGCTTCGAGGGCTGCGACTACCACCTCCGTCATGGCTATCACGCCTTCCTCCTCGAGTGTCCGGCCGATGAGCTGCAGCCCAACCGGGAGGCCATCGAACAGTTCCGGATCGTCTGAAGTGCACGAGGTTATTATTTTTTCCCCATCAGATGGCAAAATAGACACAGACGCCGTGCATAAAATATTCTACGACGGCGACGGGAAAGGAGGGACTCACACATCTCGTACACCGCTTCGTCCTCGTGGTTCCGGAATTCGTGAGGGGGAACGGGCGTGTCGACGTACTTGTCGACGGTGGTGACGGGGAAGACGGACGCGGTGTAGTCGAGGTAGTTGCACAGCGACGTGTAGAAGTCGTCTCTATGGGGCCATGCATTTCAGAAGAATCGTAACCGTAAGTGGAACACCGGTGATTGAATGGGCCAAGCAGCCAAGGCGACGGCACACCCAACGATTGGCCGAACGAAGGCAAATAAGCATAAAAGAGAGTGAAAAAGAAAGAAACTCGGCTGGGATGGTTACATGGAAGGACACTTACGAGTTGCAGCCGTGCGGGCAGGCGGGGTAGGCCACGGCCGGGCTGATGATCGCGTCTACTGGTCGTCCGGTGCCCGTCCTGGAGACTGTCGCTTCCCAATGATCGAGGTGCGACTTGCGTAACGCGCGTTTCTCCCTGTGCAGTTGCCAGAGCTGCTCGGGGAAGGATTATTGAATTGAGTCGGGACACATTCGCCGTAGAAAGTGATCTAGACCGAAGACGAAACGACGACGCACCTCGTACGCGGAGAGGTGCTTCGGCTCGCCGATGATGGTCTTCGCGAGCGGCTCGTCGAGCGCGTACTCGTGCGCGTCCGTCGTCGGGCTCATCGTCTGGATGAGCGGCTCGCCCGACAGAGCGCATTCGGCGCGGTAGTCGGCGCCGTCGTCGGCGTTGAAGATGCTCACCTGTCAGTGTCAAGATTTTATGAGGGGGAGGGGGCATCGCCACTCCGTTAGTGCACGTTTAATGTTAGTATGGGAATGGCGCAATTGAGCTTGGAGCGGAGAAGTGGTAGGGTGGACGGAAAAAAACGGAGTGGGAAAAGGAGATCATGGGGCTGAGATGGCGGCGGAGGTGGCGCAGGAAGAGGCAGGACAGGAAGGGAAGATAAGAAGGATCAAGAGGAGTGGCGCAAAGATGGATATACGAACGCCGTTTCTGTAGATCTCCATGTGTCGATGGTTCTCCCAGTCTATCACTGTCAAAAGAAAAGAGCGCGAGCGCGGGAGAAGGATGGATCAGCAAGCGTTCTTCGCCAGGGCTACAATGACAGGACGATAGCGGGACGTCATGCTCGGGATCTGGTACGCATATAGTCAGGCTCAATGCAGGATCGCACGTACCGGTGTGTCCGGCGGCCTCCAATGCGTTCTTCGCCATCTCTAGAGCCCGGCGGAGCGGTGGATGCGGCTTGATGACCCCGTTGTCCCACATGAGCGCGAAGCATAACTTGCCACCCCGCCCACCGTGGTCGCCCAGCGCATGTTCGCGCTCGGACCACTCCTTGCGGACGCACAGGGGGTCCTTGCGCCAAGGCTGGGCTTCGAGGACTGCTTTCACGAATATCTTGACGCCGGACAGGGAGTTGGCCATCGGACCAAGCACGGACGAGACGCTCTCTTGACCTTCTTGCGCGTTCACGGCGTTGCAGTAAGGTAGGCGCTCGTACGAAGGTCGGAGGGTGTAGAGCCCACAGAACGCGCTCGGAATCCGGAGCGAGCTGTGAAGAAAGCAAAACAAAGATGACGTCGTCCGGCGGGGCGCAGTCCCCGGTGGGGTCAGCGGACAGGGACAGGAACATGTAAGAGAAGGACGCCAAGGGTAAGGAGAGTGGAGGCCGTGTTAGTGAAACAGTGGACGTACCCTCCGATATCGGTGCCTACGCCTAGTGGGCTACCTCGCATAGCAAGGAGGGCTCCTTCGCCGCCCGAAGAGCCGCCAGGCGTCATGTACCGGTTGTACGGATTCGTCGTGCGTCCAAAGACGTGGTTAAAGGTCTCGCCCCACTGTCAGTGCATTAGTCAGGAACAGGGTGTCGTGACGAGTGTGCGGTCGTCTGGACGGTGGACCCTGACCTGCAGGGTCTGGGGGACATTCGTGCGTACGAAGGGAACGGCGCCGGCTTCGTGAAGGATCTCGACAAGGACGCTGTCAATGTCGGAAACGCGGCCTATCCAGCCTGCATAGCCTGCGGGTTCTTCCATGAGCGATCGCGATGTGTGTGATGAAATAAAGATGATGGAGTACCCATGATGGTCTCCATGCCTTTGATGCAAAACTGGTCCTTGAGTGAGATTGGCAGACCGTGCAGGGGTCCGATGGGCTTTCCGTGGCTCTGCAGATACGCATCAACTTCTTGTGCGCGGGAAAGCGCCGGGCCTATGAAGATCTCGGTCAAACAGTTGGTCTAGACGAACGGAGTTAGAGTGCAGCTGCATCGACATGTAGTGATAGATGGGTGAAGGACTGACGAGCTGGTGTGCAACTATGGCTCTTTTGTAAAACGCGGTGGTGACCTCTACGGAGGACCATTGGCCGGTGCGGAGATTGTCGAGAAGGGTCTCTACATTGACAGTATCAGTGATGTCGAGCTCGCGCGCTGTTAAGAGGCCACAGGTTTTGGGGATGTCAAGTACGCTGGGGTGGGCTGGGCCGTGTGGTGGGGGTTGGATGGACCACTCCTGGGGGATGGCATCTAGCTGGCGCTGTTTGCGTGCTGCACAAAGTGCCTTCCAGGCTTGATTAGTCTCGGACATGATGCATGAAAGTAAGAGAGAACTGAGTTGAGGGTTGGATGAGCGGATGGCGAGAAGATCAAAGTGGGAGGCGGCAGAGAGCGGACCCGCGGCGTCCAGAGACGTCACGCAAGCAGGGATCGGACGAGAGATTAGATAAGATCTTCCCGACGAGGCTTAGCGCGGGCGGAGATCTGAGATGTGGTTTGCAACAGTGCTTCTGTTGTTCCTTGGGCGAGCTCCACGTCCATACGCCCCTGATATGGATTGTCCCATGTTCGTCATCTCAGCCATCCTTCTCAACTCGCCTCCTTTATGCCACACGGTCTCCTTCGTCCGGCGAGGAGATGTGCCTTATACGTACGACTTTGTCTGTGAGGACGCTCGTCTCCACTCCGCTAGGTTCGACACAAACCCCTCTCACCGTCCACGCTAACGCGCGGACGGTCTTGGTATGAGACTATCCACTCCGCGTCGGTCTCTCAAGGGAAACATCATCATCCAAAACGGCATAGCGCAGAAGACCGTGATCGTTCGTCATCCGGATGGCGGGAGACCCACTCGTCCGGATTGCCAGCGGCTGCGTCCGGCTGGATGTATTCAGAATGCATTCAGCCCTTCGGAACTCTCGGTGCACCACGATCTGAGCGTGACCAACGCAATCCGAACTTCCAAGCCCCGAGTGTGCCGTTGGCCAGCCCTCTGGCGCAGGGGGGCTGGAACAGCGAGCGATCGGCACAAATGAGTGATCTGCATGGCCTGTGCGACGTCTTGACTGGTTTCGAGGGCTGATGGTTGCGGCCGTGGCCGCTGCGGACGGGAGAGATGCAGCTGGACGACTCCGCGAGGGAATCAGGAAACATCGGATGTTTGGTTCTATTTGCGTAGCGTGGTAGAGATGCGATTGCATAGGCGCCTGGGCTCCGAGTCGTCGTCGTCGTCCTTGACGTTGTCCCTCTCGTTGGCCAGCCTGTCTCCCACCGCCCCCAGGCTCCATCGACCCCCTCAAGACCCTCCCCTCGTCTTCTTATCTCCCTTCCTTTCTTTTTCCTTCCTTAAAACACTCGCCTGGACTTCTGTGCGTGAGCTTGATGCTGCCCTGACCGTATCTAACCCTTGTCTTGACTCTCTTTTCCCTCGTTGTCACCCCCGCCTATTCCCCCACTCCCCGGCTCGTCCATCCGCACGCCATCCCGCGCAGTCAAGTTCAAGCTTTTTTTCCGCGCCACGCGTAGTCCATGGCCGTTCTTGCGCCTCAAGACTGGCATCCACCTAGAGATCATAGTATGGACGCACCCTCCTCGAACTCCATCAACCCATCCGTACCCCGTCAGCGCTCCTCTCCCGCCGCCAACGAGCACTCTCTTGCACAGTCCCCCATGTCTCAGCAACAGCCATACCCTTACCCCGTTCAACAGCAGCAGGCGGCATGGTCCCCGTCTCCTCAGCAGTTCTACCCTTCCTTCTATCAAAATCCTCACCAGCAGCCTTACCCCATGCATGGCCATCCTCCCCATCCTCAGCAAGGACAGATGCCCTACTACGACCCCGCGAATGCCCAGCTCGCCCAGTGGGCGTACCAGCAGATGATGTTCAACGCTCAGCAGCAGGCGCATCAAATGTCCCAGATGAACAACATGGGTAGCCAACGAGGGCGGAATGGCGGGAATCCAAACCCCGAGTACTTTGCCCAGAGCCCCATGTCTGGTTACAGCCCATTCCCCAGCGGTACTCCTCCCCCGCCCCATCCCTCCCAGCTGCCGATGGGCTACTCCCCCACTCCTTCCGAGCAGGGATCCCAATACGGAGGGTATCATCCCTACCGCCGTCCACAGCGTCAAGGTTCGTCCAACCACGACCCCGATTGGCGTTCAGGATCACAGCAGCACTCCGGGCCATTCAAGCCCCCGTACGCACACGCGGACGCGGCTGGTTCCTCGACTTCGGTCAACTCTGGTTCTTCCCAATCGGGTAGTCAACGGCAACGCACGAGTAGCAACCAAGGCTCGAGCGCTGGCGGCAGCGGCTCTGCTCCCTCTCCAGTACACTCACATCCTAAACAGGCCAGCACCAGGTCCAACGCGTCCGGATCCACCCCGCCCCCCACCAACGGCGCCGTAGCGCCCCCCCGTGTCCATCAGCGTACCGGTTCATCGTCCTCCAACGCCTCTGCGCGGCTCGCGGCACCCTCTGCCACTACGTCGACGTCATCCAACGCCGCTCCGCACAACCTGCGAAAACCGTCTCCGTTGTCCCAGGGCACGTTTACGGCTGCTGAGAAACGCATGTCACGAGACGACAGCGATCTGGCCGCGATGCTCGAGCCCTCGGGTGGACCTCGGGGCAGCGGCCTGAAGGGGCGGCTACGACGGGCGCTCTCTCTTAATGCTAATGCGACGTTGCACGAGGCAGACGAGGACGCCACCCCACGGCACGACGGTCCCCGCCCGAGCCAGTCAAGCGTCAGCTCGAACGCTACACTCGCGATGGACGACGGCGATTCGACGGCGACGGTGCAGAAAAAGAAGTCGCGGTCGCTGTTCAACAACAAGTTCAACCGCTCGACGGACAACATCTCGTTGTCCTCGACGATGTCGTCCGCGTCAATGGTCATTAGGAAGCTGGGCTCGATCGGGAAGCTCGCACGCCGGAACTCGCTCGCAGGCATCACGTCGCTATTCAAGGACAAGAAGGACAAGGACGGCGATGAGGAGGGTGGCACAAGCTCGGGCAAGAAGAGCAAAAAGAAGAAAGGCGAGAAGGCCGCCGCTGCCGAGGCCAGCGTGTCCCATGTCACCGCCGAGCTCGACCGCTCCGATTGGAGCTCGAGCCCCGAAATGGCCGGCCTCAGTCCCGCTGCCCGCCTCGCGAGGCAACACACCCTCAAGAGCAACGCTGAGGCGGCGGCCAAGGCCAAGGCTGAGGCTGAAGCGCGGGCGGCTGCGCAGGCCCAGGCCGCGAACGTGCCCACCACCTGGGAGAAGAACACGACGAGCAGGCAAGGCGAGGGCTCCCCAGCCAAGATCGGGAGCTCTTCCAAGGTGAACGAGAACGGGATGCGCGTTGTTGTCGAGCACGACGACTCGGACAGCGGGAGCGAGACTGGGCATGATAACCATGCGCCGAACTATAGCATTGAGGGCTGGGAGGACGACGAGGACTGGGGCGAGGCCCACGAGGAAGAGGACCTCACGATCAGGCAGGCATTGGACACCGCGAGCTTAGAGGAGGACGAGGACATGGAGCCGTGGGCTATCAATGTCCGCAGGAGCATCGAGCGGACACGTAAGCCGGCGAAGGGCATCCTTAAGAGTGCGTGACTTGCATTTGTGGAATGTCTCCTCTGATCGTTTTACCCATACAGAACCGATAGACGGCTCGGACTACTCTCAGGACGCCTACCTCCCACCGAACCCTGCCTTCACGCGGGCACGATCCAACTCATATGACTCGGCGCCGCTGCAGGGCGAGGTGCCGCCTCTCGGTCACCTCCCGGCCTCGGACCCTGCGCAGATCGATGGGCTCCAGCACAAGACGCATGGATCGACCAACGGGCACTCGCCGCAGAGCTCGGCGACCTTCCTTCCTCCACTGTCGTTTGACTCGAAATTGACTCTCGATTCCCCATCCAAGACGGAGACCCCGACGGAGACCAGCGCGTCGGGTCCGGCGCCATCGGACAAAGAGAAGGCGTCGCTCTTCAGCCACCCGAACTCGTCTGCTCCGGCGCTGTCGACCATGTTCCCAGCGTCGAACCCGCCCACGCTGTCGCATCGCTCCGCCACAGCGCCCTCGAAGCGTCTTGCGTTCGCTGCGAACCTGTCCGTGTACGACACCTTCCCGGCGACTGTATACGACCGGCGCAGCGAGCCCGCGACGTGGAGTAGGTTGACGCCGGCGCTGGCGCAGCGTATCAAGGAGGAGCTCAACTCGTACAAGATGGAGGAAATGGAGGTGCATGCCGCTAGTCGCGTCCAGTATGTTGTCTATCCTTATTCTGCAAGGGTCCTTCGCTGATGCATGCATGTTTTGCGCCCCACAGTACTCAATTCTTCGTATGACGCTATGGACATGATCTGACTGTTCTCGTCTTGTGTCGTCGCTTTAATCTTTTGCTGTCCATCTTTTCACGCTTGACGACGTTCTGAATCACAGTCCTAGTGCCGGCACCATACCGTTCAATGTCAATGTTTATTCCCCGCAATCTGCAACCCGATCCATATCCATATCCCAATAGTCGCCATCCCCGTACCCACCACGTCTGCGCTTGTTCTCCCTGTTCATTATGGCTTATTTTTCTTCCCCTCCCCTCCCCACCCATCCGTCCGTTCCTTCTGACCTATACGTATTCTGCACGACCTTCGGCTTTTTGGATCAAATGTCCGTGGTCTTTGATCTCACTCAAGTTATAGTATACCCCTCAATCCTCACGTGTAATACTATGACGCACGTCGCCCGGTCATTACAGTACAAACACAGATGTACGCTGCGTCGTACGTCGAACCCGCATCTCTCTCACTATCTCTCACACGCTCGCTTGCTCGGTCGCCCACACAATCGCTCAGTTCTGTCTCTCACCTCTCACTCTGCATTTGATCTCTCTCTCTCTCTCAAGTATCGTGGTATAGTGATATAGTAACATGGACGGACCTTCTAGGACAAAGTCTTTGTCGCCGCTGTCACCCCTCATTTGATCCTCACAATCCCCTTCCGCGCGTACTCGGTTCCGTTCGGGTCGGTTTCGATCCATCCATAGTTCACTAGTATTGGTATTCGCAACCGTCGCACACTGCATTGTCGTATCTATTACTAGTAACTCCCTGCATGCTTCCATACCGACCCTCCATCCCTAGTCTGCCCGCACCCCACGTGCCGCCGCGGCTCCCACCGCGCGCTGCCACATAACGACGTCGATGAGTAGTACTGGCTCCGAATTCTGGCAACCGTGGATCCGTTGGAGGTTGCCAGACATTCGGGCTTCTGTGTGTACGTATATATGCATACATTTCGTGTTGGTAGAGGTTCCGATTGTTTATTGCGAGTTACATACGGTATCTATTCTCTGGAGTAGCTAGCTAGCAGCTGATTTAAAGGTTTCAACTTCCTTTTTCTAAAGCGAAGATTTGGGCTCGGCGTGTGCTAGCGCTCATGTGATTCCTTCACGAACCTTCGCGACAAGGAGATGAAGACGTTCGTCGCCATCGACGTGGAAAGGCAGCCTCGGCCGAGGTAGGGCTTCTAGCGCGACTTGGAAGGCATCCAAACGTGGTCAATTCAACTCCAGCGAGTGTGGAGCAGAGAACACGAGGCTCAGCTGCAGGCCAGAAAGTCACAGAGACGTTGGTCAACGGTGCCATACAACTCATAGTCTACCATAGTCCATCCATGAGATTATTACAAGCTCCAGTTACTAGTCATGATCATACGCATACGCAGCAGCCACTCCTTCCATCGAGTCATCCTCTGCACAGAACACAACCCGCTCTCCACGCACAGCACGCAGCACACAGCCCAGTCACAAGCAAGCACCCTGGCTCACGACTCACAAGTCGATGAGCAGCGCCTCCTTGCGTTCCGGCTCTGGCGGGTAGTACGCCTGGGCCTGCGGCGGGGCGGTCGGCACCTGCGGGAAGCTCGGGAGCGGCACGGACATCTGCTGGAGGTGCTGGAGCTGCGCAGGCGCGTGCGACGAGGCTGCGAGGGTGTTCGAACGCGTCAGGCCGTTGACGTGGGCGGCGGCGGGGGGTCGTTGGGCTGCGGGTGGGGCAGCACGGTAACCGCTGACGGTGTTGTGTCGTGCGAGGGAGGGACCTTGGGGCTGCTGCTGCTGCTGCGCGAACTGGGCCTGTGGGGCGGCTTGTGGCTGCGAGTGTGCGGGGGCGGGAGGAGGCGGTGCTGGCGTGGCAACTGGTACTGGTGGTGGTGGGACTGCTTGGTACGTAGCCGAGTTGGGAGCGGCGCCATACTGCGGTATCGAGACGGGTGGTGGTGGCGACATAGCAGAGTATGGGAGCCCTTCTTGACCGTAACGTAGTTGAGTCACTGGGGAACTGGGGGGGAAAGCGGGAGCGTGGGAGGCAGTAACAGGCTGATACATCTGTTGTGGGGGGTGCTCAGGGGTCGGGGAGGTCGCATAGGCGCCAACGGGTTGAGAGACGGGGGCAGACGGAGTAGGGGGAAGGTATGACTGGGCTGGTGCCGGTGTCGAGGGTGTAGGCTGCCACTGATTGTATGCGCCATTGACCGGCTGGTACTGCGAGTATCCAGACGGAGACTGTTGAAGAGGAACGGCAGAAGGGCCGGCTGGCCGCCATTGCGGTCGCGAGAGTTGCTCAGTGAGTAGTTTGTCGTAGAGTTTGACAGCTTGCGAGAGCTTCTCATGCATGTCGACGAGCATTTCTAAGAGCGAATGATCGATATTTGTCGTATCATACGTGACGAAGGGGGAAGAACACGTACCCTCTTTTCTGCTTGTGTCATTCAAGTTCATCGCAAGTTTCGGTCTCAGGGAGTTTGCCTTATCGAATAACTCCGTCACCGCCGGATACCTCGATAAGTCTCTTCCACCGGAAGCTTGAACTTGCTCCACTGTCTGGTTGAAAGTCAAGATGGTGTCCGTTTCCAAGACTTCAAGATCATAGTTGGGAATGGTGGGTAGCCGTGGCTTCGGAGTGGTGCTTGACGGAGGATATGACTGTGCATACCCGGGGCCGTCTCGCTGTTCAGCTATGTACCTCTCCGATGCGTCAATCACTATGGGTGCACTTGGCTTGGGGGCGTTGGCCTCACGCAAGCTCGCCTCGATAGCAGCTTTGAGGTCTGGGTCGTCCTCTTCCTCGTACGCATTTGGCGATGACACATGAGGGCGAGTAGCGCGGTCAACAAGCGGCGGCTCCGATGATTGCCAAGGGGACGGTGAAGGCACATAGCCTGGACGGCGGCCGCCAGCAGCACCAACTTCTTCGAGAGACAGCTGGATCGCACGTTGCAGTTCCGCATCGTACAAGTCCCGAGCTGACCGATGCCGTGAACCTGAGACGCTTTGAGACGATCTGTGGGCCCTGGATGCAGTATGGGTCAGCAAAAGGGTATGCGCCACAATTCATAGTTCGTACTTATGCGCCTTCTTGTGTAGTTTGTTGTAACATGTGTCACAGACCCGGACTTCCTGCGTGATACCGAAGTGCGGCAGGGGCATGGACTTGGATGAACATTGTTGGTCGAACACTTGGCCGCAGTTACGGCAGTGGTGCTTGCGGTTGGTGAAAGTAAATGGTGTCCGACAGCGCAAGCAAACATCCGAGTCAATCCATTCTGGTGCCGTCTGAGTATCCACCATTGCGGATGCAGTGACCGCGGGATCACGGGGAGGGAAGTTGAACCCTGAGAGCGGATGGTGTCACGACATGGCCGTGCTCGGGAATGGGTAAACTCACCTTCGCGCTGGAGGGTCCTGTACACCTCGCCCACGTAGCTCAAACTTGGCTTGCCCTCAAACGCCGTAGCCCAGTCCTGCACATAGCGGAGGATCTTGTTCTTGACGTCATGGTTGAGGGCGGGCATCTTCAGTATTGAGACGAGGTTATCCATGAACTCCCGGGACGCAACCTCGGTCAGAAAGCCATCCCCGCCGTTCTTGACGCAGATGTCGGTCAACTAGGAGGTGCATTAGCGAGGACGCGAAACGGCTGCGGCGGGGCCACATACACTCAGGGAAAGTAGTTGGACATTAGGGTTCTTGTGGCCAAGCCTTCGCTTCAGGGCGCGCATTGCATCCTTGGGTGGTACGGACTTGGAACGAATCTGGTCGCATATCTCGAGGTTGAGAGCAATGTCTTCCGAGCCGCTTGGCAGGAGCTCCGATGTTGCCTTGTCTGGGTGATCAGGCGAGTGAGCGAAGCACAGAGGGGGTAGGTGTAGCTGAAGACGCACCAATGGCATCGTCGAGCTGAGAGGTTCCCCAGAGCAGAGAACTGAGATAAGAGGTCATTATGGTATGTGAGTGAGAGCGAGCGAGGAGTCGTCGTCGTCGCTTTCAGTGGAGCCGAGGGCGTCAAGGTCCGCTGCGTAGCCTCGGAGGGCGTGATGGGCGCTTGTGACGGAGTGTGACCGCTTTGTCACTGCGTCGCGGTTCCGGCGTCGCGAGCGTTGGCTGAGTCCACAGCTCCTTGTCCTCGACCACGTCGACGACGTTGGTCTCCCCCCACTTTTCGTCCATTCATCCGTCCCTTTTGCTCTCTCCTATACCTGGGGGTATCTAATTGCTTTGCTGACGGGCTCTTCCTGCTCTATTCGTCCTCGTTTCCCGTCTCCTGTCGCTCGCCATGCTTGGCCACCAATTCGCGTACTCTGCGGCACCAGTCCGCAAAGTGCGTGAAGTCCAGTTCGGTATCCTCTCTCCAGAGGAAATAGTGCGTGGCTTTACCCTTTTTCCGCGCTTTTAACGCGTTTCTGACGACCAACGGCAGAAAGCGTACTCTGTCGCCAAAATTGAACATCCCGAGGTCATGGACGAAACCACCCACAAACCCAAGTTGGGAGGCCTCATGGACCCTCGGATGGGTACAATAGACCGTAATTTCAAGTGTCAGACGTGTGGTGAGGGGATGTCGGAGTGTCCAGGACACTTCGCGCATATTGAGCTGGCGAGGCCCGTCTTCCATCCTGGTGAGTGGCTCCGCAGTCCCTAACCACCAATCGCATCACCTCAATGTCCTTGTCCTATCAGGGTTCATTGTGAAAGTGAAGAAGATTCTGGAGTGTATATGTGTAAACTGTGGTCGTCTGAAGGCTGATAGCGTGAGTGACCCCTTCTTTCGTCTCTCTCGTTTCGCACCCCACCACCCAATTTTCTGGGGGCTCTCTCCAAATCCATGGAGAACCCCAAACCCGCACTGCGTCCGTTCTCGACAATCGAGGCGTTCTTCCACCCGCGACGAGGTCCGCGCGCGTTTTCGGTCGCTTGATCGCCGCGCGGTCCACTGCACACGTCCGGTCATGGTTGGACACGCGGTTGCGTGGTGAAATGGGGGGCTGAGCGAGGAGTGCGGAAAACACAGAGCAGTAGTCTCGCATGCGAGCTACTCGTGATGGATGCCCGACTGCCCTCGCTGTGACGCAGATGGAGTGGCACGTCCGGGGCTTTGCACTTGATACTCGATTGTCGTAGCCCCCTGTCGTATTCGCTTTCATTGTTGTACTTGTTCCTTGAGATGCAGACAGCGTACTGTCTCATTGTCTTGAGCCTCATGCTGACATTTTGACCTCCATATCTCTCCTTGCAATCTTTGTTGTAAGTCCGACCCCACATTCGCGGATCGCATCAGACACATCCGCGATCCCAAAGCCCGTATGCAAGCCGTGTGGAACTATTGCAAGAGCAAGATGACCTGCGAGCCCGATGAGCCGAAGGACGAGAACGATGGGGGTGATCAGGACGAGCCTAAGAAAGGCCACGGCGGTTGTGGGGCCCAACAGCCTCTTATTAGGAAAGAGGGCCTCAAGCTGTTCGTCCAATACAAGCGCGGGAAGGACGAAGACGAGGTTTGTCCGTGTACAGTTTCCTGCGTTCCTTGTCTCACCCTTTGCAGGATGTAAAGTCCCTCCAGCCCGATAAGCGCCTATTCCCTCCCCACGAGGTCTACACTGCACTCAAGAAGATCTCGGATTCGGACCTTCATCTGCTTGGTCTCTCCGTCGACTACGCACGGCCGGAATGGATGATCCTCACCGTACTCCCCGTCCCCCCTCCGCCCGTCCGGCCTAGTATCGCGGTTGATGGCGGCAGTATGCGTAGCGAGGACGACTTGACGTACAAGCTTGGTGACATCATCAAGGCGTCGGCGAACGTTCGACGATGTGAGCAGGAGGGTGCGCCAGCGCACGTTATCAACGAGTTCGAGCAGTTGCTACAGGTGCTTGACGTCGCTTCATGTGCTTGAGCCTACATACTGACCTCGGCCAGTTCCATGTTGCAACATACATGGATAACGACATCGCTGGAATTCCCCAAGCCTTGCAGAAGTCGGGACGTCCAGTGAAGGCTATCCGTGCACGTCTCAAGGGCAAAGAGGGTCGACTGCGCGGTAACCTGATGGGGAAACGTGTCGACTTCTCCGCTCGTACGGTCATCACCGGTGATCCAAATCTCGAGCTGGATGAGGTTGGTGTGCCTAGGAGTATCGCGATGAACTTGACGTTCCCCGAGCGAGGTGAGCTATTCCGAATTAATTAACCATCAACCAACTAGAGCTAACATGTGTGCAGTGACACCATACAACATCGCGTATCTCCAGGAGCTAGTGCGGAATGGGCCTACCGTCTACCCAGGTGCGCGGTACGTTGTGCGTGACACTGGAGAGCGAATAGACCTCCGGTACAACAAGCGCGCCGATGCGTTCTTGCAGTACGGGTGGATTGTCGAGCGGCATCTGAAGGACGGAGAGTGAGGAGATTCGAATTATGGTCTTTTTGACCATAACTGACGAGTACCCTTTCAGCTTCGTGCTCTTCAACCGGCAGCCTAGTCTGCACAAGATGAGTATGATGAGTCATCGAGTGCGACTCATGCCTTATTCCAGTACGTACTCTATTCGTCCCGTACGTCTGGGCCACGCTAATTTGAGTATAGCGTTCCGACTGAACCTCTCCGTGTATGTGCACGCGTTGCGCTAACGTTTGGGATTCCACTGACAGTTGCGATAGAACCCCTCCTTACAACGCCGACTTCGATGGTGACGAGATGAACATGCACGTGCCTCAGAGCGAGGAGACGCGAGCGGAACTCTCACAAATTGCTTGGGTGCCTCGGCAGGTGAGTATAGTTCTCTCCAGATCAACGATCGTACTTTTCTCGAGGGTGTTGAATGACGCACGCTAATATCTCGTTTCAGATCATCTCACCACAAGCCAACAAACCAGTCATGGGTATCGTCCAGGACACGCTTTGCGGTATCCGGAAGTTCACCTTGCGCGACGCGTTCTTGGACTGGAACCAAGTCCAGAACATCCTGCTGTGGGTTCCGGATTGGGATGGCACTGTCCCGACTCCTGCGATCATCAAGCCCAAGCCTATGTGGACGGGCAAGCAGTTGCTCAGCATGTGCATCCCTCGTGGTATCAACATCTTCCGTGCTCCCGACCCGAAGTCGAATAACCCCGTCTTTGATGATGGCATCATGATCGAGAACGGCGATATCATCTTCGGTGTTGTGGAGAAGAAGACAGTTGGTGCATCGCAAGGTGGTTTGGTCCACGTCGTCTTCCGCGAAAAGGGTCCTGAGGCGACACGGACGCTCTTCACCGGCCTGCAGCAGGTCGTCAACTACTGGCTGTTCCACAATGGCTTCAGTATCGGGATTGGAGACACGATCGCGGACAGGAAGACGATGGACTACATCCAGAAGCAGATTGCGGAGCGCAAGCAGAACGTGCAGCAAATCGTCGACGACGCCTATCACGATCGTCTCAAGCCGTCGCCGGGTATGACGATCCGAGAGTCGTTCGAGAAGAAGGTTGAGCGTGAGCTCAACTTGGCGCGTGACCACAGCGGTCAGTATGCGCAGAAGCACTTGAAGGAGGACAACAACGTCAAGCAGATGGTGGTCGCCGGTTCCAAGGGTTCCTTCATCAACATCTCGCAGATGTCTGTCTGTGTCGGGCAGCAGTCCGTGGAGGGCAAGCGTATCCCCTTCGGCTTCCGGCATCGTACCCTGCCGCACTTCACGAAGGATGACTTCAGTCCAGAAGCGCGCGGGTTCGTCGAGAACTCGTATCTGCGAGGTCTCACTCCCCAGGAGTTCTTCTTCCACGCTATGGCTGGTCGTGAAGGTCTTATCGATACGGCCGTCAAGACCGCCGAGACGGGTTACATCCAGCGTCGTCTGGTCAAGGCGTTGGAGGACGTGCAGGTCTGCTATGATGGCACGGTCCGCAACTCGCTGGGAGACCTGATCCAGTTCATCTACGGAGAAGACGGCATGGACGGCGCTTTCATCGAGCGACAAAACATCGAGACGTTCGGTCTGAACAACGCCCAGTTCGAGCACGACTTCCGCGTTGACGTCACGGATCCCTCCGGCGGCTTCCTTCCTGGCGTTCTGCAAGCCGGCCTGGATGACAGCTCCCTCGACCTTCAGGCGAAGTTGGACGAGGAATTCGCCCAGCTTTCCGATGACCGTCAACTGCTCCGTAATTGGATCTTCCCTCGGACTGACCCCTCCGCTCCTCGTTACCTCCCCGTTAACCTCCAACGCATCGTGCAGAACGCGATGCAGATCTTCCACATCGACAGGCGCAAGCCTAGCGACCTCGAACCCGCTTACATTATCGACTCCGTCCGCGAGCTCTGCGACCGACTCGTCGTCGTACGCGGCGAGAGCGCACTCTCCAAGGAGGCGCAGGAGAACGCGACCCTACTCTTCCACATGCTTCTCCGTGCGACGTTCGCCACTCGTCGTGTCCTCGAGCGATACCACCTCAACCGTGAGGCGTTCGAGTGGGTCCTTGGTGAGGTGGAGGCCAAGTTCAACCTGTCCGTTGCGCACCCAGGCGAGATGTGCGGCACTCTCGCAGCACAGTCGATTGGTGAACCAGCAACGCAGATGACGCTGAACACTTTCCACTACGCTGGTGTGTCCAGTAAGAACGTCACTCTCGGTGTCCCTCGTCTCAAGGAGATTATCAACGTCGCCACCAACATCAAGACGCCCTCACTCAACGTCTACCTAGAGGCTGATATCTCCAAGGATGCCATGCTGGCGAAGAACGTGCAGCAGGAGCTCGCGTTTACCTCCCTGCGCACTGTCACGGCGGCCGTCGAGATCTGGTACGACCCCGACCCGAGCTCCACCATCATCCCTGACGATGAGGACTTTGTCCACGCCTTCTTCGCTATCCCTGACGAGGAGGTCGAGCAGAAGTTGCATCTCATGTCGCCTTGGCTCCTGCGTCTTGAGCTCGACCGTGCAAAGATGATTGATCGGAAACTGACTATGACCTACGTGGCGAACCGGATCGCGCAGAGCTTCAAGACGGACCTCTTCGTCATCTGGAGCGAAGACAACTCCGAGAAGCTCGTCATCCGGTGTCGTGTTCTCGGTGGCGCGGACAAGGACGAGGACGACTTGGGACAGGTCGAGGAGGACATCTTCTTGCGGCAACTCGAGAACACCATGTTGAACTCTGTCGAGCTCCGCGGTGTCCCGGGCATCCAACGCGTCTTCTTGCTGGAGCATGACAAGGTCGTCATCTTACCCAACGGTACCATCGAGGCACGTTCCGACGCCCACAAGGAGTGGGTCCTGGAGACAGATGGCGTCAACCTGAAGACTGTCATGTGCATCGAGGGCGTCGACTTCAAGCGGACGTACTCTAACAACTGCGTGGAGATCTTCGACGTCCTGGGAATCGAGGCCGCTCGGGCTGCCATCATGAAGGAGCTCCGAAACGTCATCGAGTTCGACGGTTCGTACGTCAACTACCGCCATCTTGCACTTCTTTGCGACCTTATGACGCACCGTGGTACGCTCATGGCTATCACTCGCCACGGTATCAACCGTGCGGATACCGGTGCTCTCATGCGCTGCTCGTTCGAGGAGACCGTTGAAATCCTGATGGAGGCTGCCGCCGTGGGAGAGAAGGATGACTGTCACGGTATCGCCGAGAACATCTTGTTCGGGCAGATGGCACCTATGGGCACAGGCGCATTCGAGGTCGCGCTCGACATCGATATGTTGAAAGATGTCATCGTTGACCACCGCCTGCCGGTGCAGACGATGCTGGCAGCGCAGGCCGATGGCGGTATGACCCCTGGCCAGGTCGCGATGACGCCATACGACAGCAACTCGCCAATGTGGGCCCAGGACGTCTCGTTCAAAGGCGAGACAGCAGCGTTCTCGCCGCTTGCGGTCAACGGTGGAGAGGAGGCGCCAGCGTCGTACAACCTTATGGGCTATGGAATGAGCCCTATGAGCTCGCACGGCGCAATGTCGCCCGCAGCAGCCGGGTACAGTCCCAGCTCGCCCAATGCATACTCGCCGACATCTCCTTACCTTGCCCAGTCGCCGTTTGCGGGTGCGACATCGCCCATGGGCACTTCGCCGTACGCAACCTCGCCGTTCTACGATCGCGGCCATGGCGCGACCTCTCCGACGTACTCCCCCACGTCGCCTGCACTCAACCTTACCTCGCCAGGATACTCTCCCACTAGCCCGCGCTACTCCCCCACCTCCCCGTCCTTCTCACCCACCTCACCCCGCTACAGTCCCCAGTCTCCATCCTTCAGTCCCACGTCTCCCCGGTACTCTCCGACGAGTCCATCGTTCTCCCCTGCTTCCCCCCGGTACTCGCCGACTTGTAAGTTCCCGTCTTACCTTACGGCATGCTCACGATCTAACTGTTCGTCTTTAGCTCCCGCACAGATGTCGCCAACGTCACCTACCTCCCCGGCCTCACCTGCTTCGCCGAGATATTGTGAGTAGCTGAGTTTTCTACACGTATCCCATCAGCTGACCGCAATCCACAGCACCTACCTCACCTGCATATTCCCCTACCTCCCCTGCCTATTCACCCGCATCGCCTGCGTACAGCCCGACCTCGCCTCAGTGGTCGCCGTCAAGCCCGGCACAAACGCAGAACGGGTCGACGAGCCGCGGGCACGCGTACAGCACTTCGCCGTCTTGGGATTGAGTATATTATTTACGCCACAGGGATTCTTGACCTTAGTCGTACCATCGTTATCTAGCTCTCACAATGCAATCCATGTAGATTAATGACCATCAGTATCATAACGTCTGAGAACGTGTACTCTCCCTGCTCGCTGGACTTGAGTTACTTAACAAGATAACAACAGATAACACTCCTGGCAACACGTCATCTCTCCACCTCGCTGGCCTCCAGTGTTACGTATGCTCCGTCGAAGTAAGGTAGGATTCGACCACTGGAGGCCTAGTTGGAGGCGATGATACTCTGGCGGCTTAGAGGCTGACGGTGACGATGTTTGGTGGTACCATGCGGTTCCGGAGGGTCGACCAGGGTCGAACGAGCAACCCAAGCGGTGGCGGAGAGTTGCCGAAAGCGGGAATAGCGCGCAAGCACTGCGCAGGCTTCTGGAGGTTGGTGGGCGCGCCAGTCCACTCTTCGTCCACCTCCCATTACCCTTCTCCCCCTTCCCTCCTCTCCAGCGGCCTCACGCGCTTTCTTCATATTCCTCTTGGGCCGCCCGATACACATTCGCCATAATGTCTGTGGCTGCGCCGACTGTACCACAGGTGGAGGAGGGCAAACTACTCAGCGAATCCTTGAGCACTGTCAAGATCCAGGTGCAGCAAATGAAGAGGCACCTCGTACGTACGCGTCTCCTCGCTGGCTCTTCTCCCTGCTCAACTTGCGCGGCGCGACATAGGAATTGGACCAGTTGATGGACGCGCTCAAGAGCGCAAGCTTGATGCTGGCAGAGCTTCGGACGTCATCGCTCTCGCCCAAACAATACTACGAGCTCTGTGCGTTCATGGTCGCTACCTCGCGTCCGCATTCTATGCTTACGGACTCCCGTAGACATGGCTGTCTTCGATGCTCTCCGTCATTTATCCAACTATCTATATGACGCACACACCCAAAGCCGGCACCACCTCGCCGACCTCTACGAACTTGTACAATATGCCGGAAACATCGTCCCCCGCCTCTATCTCATGATTACTGTCGGATCCGTCTATATGTCCATCCCCGACGCACCGGTGAAGGAGGTCATGAAGGACATGTTGGAGATGTCGAGGGGAGTGCTCCACCCTATCCGAGGATTGTTCCTCCGCCATTACCTTAGTGGGCAAACTAGGGATCATCTACCTATCGGAGACGATGCTGGGTGCGTGCATTATTATTACTGGTAACTAACTATACCCATTCCGACTCTATGCGCAGGCCGAAGGGCAATCTACAGGACTCCATCAACTTCGTACTCACCAACTTCATCGAGATGAACAAGTTGTGGGTACGATTGCAACATCAAGGTCACTCAAGAGACCGGGAAAAGAGGGAGATGGAGCGGAAGGAGCTCCGCATTCTCGTTGGCACGAACCTCGTCCGCCTCAGCCAGCTGGAGGGTGTGGACCTCGATATGTATCAGAAGCAAATCCTACCAAGCGTCCTCCAGCAGATTGTTGTCTGTAAAGACGTTATTGCACAGGAATATCTCATGGAGGTTGTCATTCAGGTGCGTCTGCTTAGCGGCGAGTCTTCGGTATGACGGCGGCCAATGGCTATACCATGTCAGGTCTTCACGGATGAGTTCCACCTCTACACACTCGGTCCCTTCCTCTCCGCCACCGCGCAACTGCATCCCAAGGTCAACATCAAGCAGATAGTCATCGCGCTCATTGACCGCCTTGCTGCGTACGCAGCACGGGAGGCTGAGAGTGAGGATCCCGAGGAGACGAAACGGCAAGAAGAAGCCGCAGCACGTCGCTTGGCTGAGAGGGTCAAGCAGGCCCGCGGTGTGCGGCAAAATGGCCAGAACCCCTCGTCTCCCGTCGCCGAGTCCACATCAACCCTCCACAACGAGTGGGGTTCGCCCCCAACGAGTCCTACCGTTGCCGAGAAGTCAGAAGAAGCTCCGGCTCCGGCTACGAACGGGAATGGGAACGCGGAAGGCGGCGAGACAGAGAGGGACGAGAAGGGGAAAGAGAAGGAGGCGGAGGTGGGACAGGTGAAGAAGTTCAGAGGTGTGCCGGAGAACGTGAAACTGTTTGAGGTGTTCTGGCATCAAGTAGTCGAGCTCATCAAAGTGAGTACATGGCTGAGGCAAGTTCGCATTATCGCTAACTTCGCACGCATATAGGCCCGTCCAGACCTCTCAATACAAGACATCACCGCCCTTCTCGTGTCACTAACGAACTTGTCGCTCAGTTGCTATCCAGACCGACTTGAATACGTGGATCAGATCCTTGGATTTGCGGCAGAGAAGATCAAGGAGTTCACGGACAGGTAAGCGTCCAGAGCCTGAATGGGTGACGAGTCTGACCTTGGGACATGATAGCCCCGACCTTCACCATCCGCAAACGACCGCTAATCTGTCTGCGCTGCTGAACGCGCCTATCAACTCCTACCAATCAGTCCTTACCCTCCTTGCGTTACAGCAATACTCAGCTCTCCTCGCCCAGCAACCGTACTCGACACGACGTACACTTGCGCATTCCCTCGTATCGTCGGTGCTCAAGAACGAGACCATCATCGAGACACCTGAAGACGTCAACGGTATACTCGAGTTTTGCCATGTTCTTATCCGCGACCAGACCGATGCTACTGGTGCAGCACATTCGCAGCAGCTGAGTGGCAAGGACCCCAGGAGAGGACCTTATCACCACGAGCGGGAAGAGCTGGCGGAGGAGCAGGGTTGGGTCGCGCGTATGGTTCATCTGTTCCGCTCAGATAACTTGAACGTGCAGTTCGAGGTACGTGGGTTAGATATTTCGGCGCGGCACAGTCTAACCGCCTGCTAGATCCTACAAACTGCACGACGACATTTCGAGACCGGAGGCGAGCGGATGCGCTTCACGTACCCCGCACTCATCACCTCGGCGATCAAGCTCTGCAGGCGATACAAGAACCGCGAGCACCTCGAGGACGAGTGGCAGTCGAAGGTGTCCACGATCCTCAAGTTCGTCCGGCAGCTGACGTCGATCTTGTCCACGAACGTCGACGCGCCGTCGATCGCGCTCCGGCTGTCGCTGCTGAGCGCGCAGATCGCGGACGAGTGCGGGTTCGAGAACCTGACGTACGACATCTACGTCGATGCGTTCACTGTGTACGAGGACAGCATATCGGAGAGCCGCGCGCAGCTGCAGGCGATCACGCTCATCATTGGCACGCTCCAGGGTGCACGGGTGTTCAGCGAGGACAACTACGACACGCTCATCACCAAGGCGGCGCTACATGGCGCGAAGCTGCTGAAGAAGCCGCATCAGGCGAGTGCGGTCAACCTGGCGAGCCATCTGTGGTGGCAGGAGGTCCCGCCTGAGGAGGAGGCGGCTGAGGGCGAGAAGGAGGGCAGTGAGAAGAAGAACGGAGCGAAGGAGGAGGGCGAGAAGAAGGCGGTGAGTTTGAGCTTTCGAACCGTCAACTGCTTTGGCTTCGTCTGGACGCTGACGGCGCATCCCTCAGTATCCTCTGCAGGATAGCAAGCGTGTGCTGGAGTGTCTGCAGAAGGCGCTTCGGATCGCGAACTCGGCGACTGAGGAGATCATCACCATCCAGCTATATTGTGACACCCTCGACCAATACCTGTACTATCTCGACCGTGGTGCACCAGCGGTGGGTATTTTTATGCCTTCCCTTGTAACCGAGAGCACTGATTCCGTTCTGTGGCCCTTACAGGTGACGCCAAAGTTCGTCAACAGCCTCGTCGAGCTCATCACGTCTTCCATCGACAATATCGCGTCGCCCGATGTGCATCCCGCCCAGCGGGCGCCACCAGGCCTTCTGGACGGCGTGCAGACCCCCGAAATGATCACGCGCCACTTCCGCAACACCCTCATGTACATCCAGACGAAGAAGGCGGCTGCCGCAGCGGCCGCGGAGGCACCCGGCGTGACACCCGCAGCGGCGGAGTCGAGGTGGGACGACGTTGATATCGTGGGGGCGCTGTTCAAGATGGGCATCCCGACGCGGTGAGAGGCGTGTTGCGTTGTAATCGTAGGGGGTGGTCGAAAGGTATGGGAAGGATCGAGCACGATGTCGTTGTCGTTGGCTCAGATGGGATGGACACGGCTGGGTTTCCTTGTGAGATTTATCCACTCTGTTGTGTGTTGTGGTTTTTGTAGATACCTTTACGCTTTACGATCTTCATGTATACATTAATTCATTTGCTATTGCTTCCTTGGAGAGACTGAGTGTCCTCGGGTTTATATTTTAGCGTGCTTAACGTTCAAAATTTCATCGGCCGTTTTTGGATGCTGACTCCTTGCTGACATGATTAAATAGATGTAGGCGCAACGCTGCGGCTATGGAGCGCAGATACAGCATGGTTACAAGCGTAGACAAGAGTGTGACATGCCACTATTATGAAGGCGGTGGGTACGCTTCGGCGAGTGCAGCCGCGAGGTCGCGGAGACGCGTTGCGGGGAGGAGCGCCATCCGCCCGCCCATGTCGAGCCCGAACGAGTCCGCCTCCCTCGGCTGCGTGTGCGTGAACGTGTAGTCCAGCATGTGCGTAGCGAACTGCAGGTACATGATGAGCATACGGGCAGACAAGTGCACGGGAGAAGGGGAAAGGAAGTACTCTGCTAATGAGATCGTCCTCGGGATGGAACGAATACACTCCTGCGGCAGCGGGTGGATTCGACTGTTTTTGCCGTTTTGTAGGCGGTGCGGCGGCTTGGAGGTCGGCGGCCTCTTCTGCTGTGAGACGGTATATGCGGGAGATAAGGATGAAGTGCTTGAAGTCGTACGGTTCGTTCTGTGTATTTTGTCAGAGGCGAGGTAGAACTAGGAAAGGAGGGAACGGTGGCAGAATATTGTGCATCATCTGAGGTAAGAGGTGAGACGTACATCGTCGACAGCCCACTGGATCTCGTCCGCTAACATACGGTACATATGCGGCATGATTTGCACGGGCATATTGACGAGGCGCTCTGAGAAGATGAAGCCAATATGGTCCGGGGACGTCGGGGCGTTTGGCCCTAGTAATGCCTGCAGCTTAGCATGGAGGACTGGGTCGGGTGAAGATTTTTCGAGGATGTAGGCGATGAGGGCCTTGATGGACGGCCGGTCCTATGGAATGATCCTCTCATCGAACAAGCTCGCAAGAACGCAGAGTGAAGCAGGAAGACGTACTTTATGCATGTTGAGATTGAGCACGGTTAAGAATGCGTATGGATCGCTTTCCCTCCCATCACATTTCACGGTCGTCCCGACGAGGGGTTGGGAGAGGATGAGGTCGGCGAGGTCATGCATGGGAAGTTCTTGGGCATCCACGTTGAAAAGTTGAGTGAGGAGACGCTTCGTAGCGAGGTAATCAATGTCGGCATTGGGGTCGAAGAACTCGAAGTCAACGTCGACGAGACTCTACTAGCGTGCAGATCAGCAAATACGCTTGAGTGTTTCGGGGGATAGGCAACTGGGACATACGCGCTCAGAATCGGACTCGTTGTCTGAGGACGCCTTGTCTGCTTGTTGTTTTCTTTTAGCCATAGCGTTTTGTGAGATATGCAGGAGATAGAGAGGATAGGGCCGTTTATGATGGCTGACTCCGGGCAAGAAGAAGTTGCTTGACCAAAGCAAATCAGAAGCAAATCTACATAGCTCGACTATAGACGCCCGTCAACGCATTTTGCGCTCACATCTGCGGCCCGCCTCAGCTAAGCTTTCTTTCAAGGATCAACACTCAGAATCAAACATGTCTTTTATCCCTCATACGCATACAGCACGGCCTATGCATATGGAAACGATGTCAAACTTTAATTCCATCTATTCTGATTCATGTATAGACATGCATCTACACGGCGAAAGAGACCCGGCAACAATAAGTAGATCCACTACTCCTGCCTGTTTTCAACAAACTGAAAAATCCTCAAGGCTCCACGAGGCTTAGTAAACTGCGATACAGCACTCCCAGGTTAGAAAGGAACTGCGATATCTTACTGAGGGTTGTCGCGCCTTACCAGCACGCTCTCCGTCGAGAGAACGGCAACGCGCTACCTCGAGATGCCAGTTGGCCCAGTAGGTGTCTCATGCACATGATACGAATGAGAATACAAACACACTTTAGGTCTGGAACCGCTATTATAGCTGGGGAATCTCCACGTAAAGTATCAGGACACTGTAGAAAGGAATCGAAGACGGTGAATACTCACAAAGTTGTCCCAGTCAAGCAACCAAAACGCCGCACATCCTCGGTATACCCCATCTCTAGAATCAAGGTCCTACATTGGCCCAACTTTTCCGACGTGATGGACGCCGCTTCCCGGTTAGAGAAGAATGCAAGGACAAGGTTTTCGCAATCCAGAACCTCCTTCAGTCGCAGCTCGATCCCCGTTGCATCGCGGAAGTGGTCACAGACGTTGCTCCACGTTCTGACCTTGTCCACCCGACCTTTCCATAGTCCATCAGTGCTGATCACGTCCAGTCCTGCTTTCTTCGCGTATTCCACCATGGCATGGCGGGAGAAAGGCACACCGAGCCAGCAAAGAGGGAGGTCATAGGGAGAGCTGACGTCCGCAAACATCGGGTTGAGTTGAGAAGGCAGGCGCCTGTTGGGAGGTAAATCCGTCAGGCGACACTTCTGACGACCGCTAATAGTCAACTTATTTGTTTGAGAATGTAGACAGAGGTAGGCACACCTTATTACGAATGGTGTCTGGACCGGTTTCCTTTGGCGGGGACTCTATTATTACTATGGAATAGGACATCGACCCGGAAAGTTGAGGAGGCGCGCTGGTACGAGTGCTATCATCATCAGAAGTCATTGTACATATGTCTGTACTGAGTAGGAAAGTGGATCGAGAGGATTAGCGGTCGAGCGGCGAGAACAGTGGTTGGCAACATGTCGCAAATATCAAGAGCGCGGGTGCATGGTGATTAGACGCCAGGGTTGAGTAAGTGCTATCGGGCTCCATATCAGTCTTTGCCCTATGCAATAGGAGCGCGTTTGATGAGGTCGACGAGGTATGAGATTTCTTCTAGAGTAGTACGAGGCAGAATGCGGTGGGTAAACGCGACAGCCCAGAAGCCTCGGGCCTCAGGACCAACACGGTCACGTGCAGGAGGGAGTTGGAACGCCGCTCGAAACTCCGAAGAGGCACGGGATATCGGCGCTATACTTAACTTATCACTAGCGTCCTTTGATGGGGCCCGGGCTGGTTATCACAAGTAACGTTCATAAAATGGACTCGGAATCGAAAGATACCGACAAGACGCGTCGGGCTGCATATGCATAGCAATACTATCCAGTATCCACCGGTATTCACCTCCTGCCCGCCATGGGCAGCCTCGTTTCCAAAGCCAAGCTCTTCCTCTATGCCACCATCCAGCTCGGCAGGACGTACGAAGTGCTCCAGAAGCGAATAGAAACGAGCCCTGGCGTCCCGGTCGATAACCCCACTTTGCCGCTTTGGACAGTTCCCCGCGCCCAGATACCCTCGGACGAAACGGGCCCGTTCCCTGAACATGTCGACGTCGTCATCATTGGCTCCGGGATCACAGGCACGTCTTTCGCCTATAATGCCTTGGCTCGCGAGGCGGGCCTCAAGATCGTCATGCTCGAGGCTCGCGACGTCTGTTCTGGGGCTACTGGGAGGTGAGCTCAGCCGTTGCAATTGCTCTTTGTGGCTCAGATCGCTGAAATTCTTTCTTTCTAAACCGTATCCAGAAATGGTGGCCACATTAACCCACCCCTCTATCATGACTACGCAGAACTAAAAGAGACGTATGGAGAGCACGCAGCCAAGATGCTCATTGCCTTTCGAAGGTCCCATATAACCGAGATGCAGCGCATTGCCTCTCAAGAGGACATCCTAAAAGAGTCCCAAGTCCGTGAGACGGAACACCTAGATGTATATACCTGCCCGGCCGCTTTTGCCGAGGCAAAACAGAATCTCAAGAAATGGCGAGCGGAGATGCCTCCGGAGTCCAGTAGCTTCATTGCACATGGGCGAGAAGCAATAGAAGTAAGTTCTCATTCTGACGAAGATGGTATGTAGTCACTCACGATGATTCATTCTCAGAAATACCACCTTTCCGACAATACCGTTGGCTGCATCTCAAATTCCGGTGGTGCGATGCACCCATACCGTTTCGTCACCTCTCTGCTATCTATTTTACTCGATCGCCACGCCAGCAGGTAAGCACGGTCCAATCCTCTCCGCAATTCCGCATATTCACCTCCGCAAACCCCCTGGCAGCTTCCGCATCTTCGCCCACACCCCCTGCACATCCATCACCTCCTCCGTCTCCTCCCCCTCCCACTACGCTGTGCACACCCCACGCGGCACCCTCCTCGCCAAGCACGTCATCCACGCAACCAACGGCTGGGCCGCCCATCTCCTCCCTCCACTCCTCACCAAGCTCGCCCCCGCGCGCGGCGGCATGTCCGCACAGCGCCCCGGCTCCGCCGTGCACGCGTCGACGCTCTCCGGCGGCCGCTCGTTCGTGTTCTACCGCGGAGGCGGGGGGTACGACTACCTCACCCAGCTACCTACTGGGGAGGGGGAGATGATGTTCGGGGGCGGGTGGGCGATGGCGCGCGATGATTCACAGCACGGCTTGCCGGAGATAGGCATCGCAGACGATAGTGTGGTTAGTCACGTCGGGCAGAGTTATCTCGCTGGTGCGCTCCCGCAGTACTTTGGTTTGCGCAACTGGGGGAGGGACGCTGTGCCCGCAGATGACGAGGATAGGGAGGACGAGCGGCGGTGGGGGTTGGGCAGGACGAAGGCGCAGTGGAGCGGCATCTTGGGTGTGTCTGCGGATATGCTGCCATGGGTCGGGAGGCTACCGGAGAAGGTGTCTGGGCGGGCGGCGCCGCGACCTGAGCCTGCTCGCGAGGAGAAGGGTGTGCATACTGCGGCGCCAGGCGAGTGGATCGCGGCGGGGTATACCGGGGAGGGGATGGTGCATGCGTGGATGAGCGGCAAGGCTCTGGCCTGCATGGTCCTAGATCGGGACGACGAGGTTAGAGAGTGGTTCCCTGACATATTGAGGGTGACGGAGAAGAGGTGGAGGGAGGCGAATATTGAGGAGCTGTTTGCGCGGTTCATGTAGGGCGTTCACGAGGTAAGCACAAGCTGTGTGCGTTGTGGAATTGGTCTAACAAAACTTTGGCAGCGACAGTCATCTCTCTTGTACCGTACATCCGGTGCATCGTGAAAGCTATGCCATTATGCGGAAATATGTGTGATATAGACGACATTGCGTACGTATACGCGGTGTTCTACCTTACGATTGTTACGATTACATGGTCTCCTGGAGAACCGCCACGATGTCCTTCTGCATTCGAGCAAGGTAGGTCGCGAGCTCTTCATCAGGTAGACTGGAGTGGTCGAGGGCCTGCCCGAGTTGGGTCTTCAGCTAGCGTTTGGGTGAAAAATGCAATCCAATCATGGTAAAAATAGTATCGCGAATAGGTTTAAGCGACATTACCCGCAGGAGTTCTTTGCGGCGGAGCGCGATCTTGCTCGTCTTGCTCTGCTGTTGGTCCCGCTCCTCTTGTTGCGCAAGATACTCGGCGACGCGTCGAGCCTCGGATACAACGGACTCTGGGAGGTCCGCCAAGCGGGCAAGGTCTAAGCCTAGGCGACTACTTAGCAGTATGCGGGTATTCAATGGCCCACGATCATACCATAATGATCTTGAGTTTCCGGAGCGCCATCCATGATCCTAAAAGCTGGTGAGAAGAAGAGTTTGGAATGGACAAAGAGATGGCCTCTCACTTGTAATGGAACGTGATGCCGAATTTCGAGGTTGTCGGCAGTGATTTCTGTAATTTGTCGAACAAATAGTCATCGAGACGGGCAAGTCATTGAGGGATATACCTGAAAGGATAGATGTAAACTGTAGGGGACAGCGTCAGTATTCACCTGTGAAGGGAGCCACAGAGTAAACGATTACTTGACAACGGACGGCTGTCGGGAGAGTGTGGTGGTAAGCTTGTTGAAATGTCTGAAATTTGATCGTGTATGAAAATAAAATATGTTAGAAATCGTGGTCAATGCTCACGTTGCAAAGAAGACGAAGGACTAGGTTGAACCGTTAGACAGAGGGGGCTCATAAGGTGAAAGATCCATGTCCGTACTTTCAGTCGAATGAGCTCCTCCGCGATGGCATGCGAAATCGCCACGCCTTCTCTGACCGAGGTACCCCGACCGACTTCATCGACGAGCACCAGCGAGCTCTCAGTGGCTAGACCTAGCCGGAATTAGGGGGATACACAATAGACACAGTTGAGACGTACCTAGAATCATAGCAGTCGAGGCCATCTCATTCGCGAAAGTGCTTAGGTTCTTCTCCAGATCGTCATCATTCGAAAGTCGAGTAAGTAGGTGATCATGAATCCTGCATGTCGGCATGGTGTTCAAAACAAACCACAGAAATTGGCACATGAATACGTACCTGAATGATCCGTACTCTGCCGGAATGAAGCAACCACACATCGCCATTACCGCCAACAGGGCAATCTGCCGTAGATACGTGCTTTTGCCCGACATGCTGTAGCAAACCAGGTCAACATCCCAGCGGCGTGGGGGCACAGTAGTATAGGACACGCACTTTGGACCTTGAACGATCTGGAATGAGGACGCCTCGCAGCAATAAACGTCGTTGGGGATCGTCGCGCCGGCAGACTGTACGCATTCCAAAACCGGATGGCGGCCTCCTTTAATTGCAAGGGTTCCGGTAAACTCAGGCCGCACTACCGCGCACCACAAAGGCATGAACGTTCACAAAGGCATCGGGAGAAGCATGGGTACGAACCATAGTTTCGCACTATGATCTGTTAGCATGACGTCGATCGGCAACGGTCGGGAACGGCTTACAGATCGAGGCATGCGCGAACGACCATAGGAGATCAAGGAGCGCTACGGCTTCGGATGCCTTGTACAGAGCACCTATATCGACCACGATCTCGTCTGTAAGGTCCTGAATAATCCTAGAGAAGTGCATCAGACCGACGAGAGGGATTAGAAAACTAATGTACTCACTTATCGCTAAGGATCAAGGACTCATCCAGTGCATCCTTCATGCGCGCGTTTCTCTTTTTCTACTGACGGTCAGGACCTGTTCCTGCAGCAAACATGGATCATCCTGCTCACCAGTTCGATATTCGAGAACACCCATCTTCCTTTCTGTGCCGTCGCGTCGATGAAGCCCCGAGGGAGCTCACCGCCAGCATCATCCAGGTCAGCCTTCTTGATAGAGAAGACAAAGCCAGCATCAGAGTCGCGGTAAACCAAGGAGAAAGGCAGGTTGTGTTCTTCGGCGAGGCGATTGCGCAGAGCATAGATGTCGCCCACATTCTCCTTATAGGTTTCACGAGCGACGTCGAGTAAGCGGTTGAAGTTGGCCTGATGGGATGTTAGTTCAAACAAGCCCTCCGTAGGCAGCAGAGACGTTACCTTGACTGCGTAGACTCTCGCGTTCACCGCGTTCAAACCTCCCTTGGATATAGGTGTCGATATTGTGGGAATATCGGTATCAGAGCAATACATGACCCTCACCTTCGCAGGAGTTGTTTCCTCGTTCAGACGGTCACACACCAACTTCTCGATCTTCTCCAAACGATCGTCCGATATCATCTAACGACAGCCCTCGACACTGAGCAAATTTGCAACCCTCGGGATTACGACGGGGTTAAGACGAACCTCTGCGATGATTTGCAACAATTGCGATCGACTTCCCTCAAGAGCTTTGGCAAGCCGGGGAAGACTTTGGACGATGTTTCTGAGATTGAGCATCTGTGCGACCCTCGCTGACGCCAGTTTAGAGGTGCTGACTTCTCGGACTTCAGTAGATGCGAGCTATATTCCACGTGAGCATCTCCCAGCACAGGGTCTTTGAAGCGCTGGCTATGAAGAGACGCACAGAGCAAATGAGCTTGTCGAAATCGAGCTTGTTAAGGGATTTGAGAGCATCCTTGACATCCGTGAAACGTTCTTCAGTTTGGATGAACTCTAGTCCAGACGGGGTTAATTTTGAATTAGATCCTTGTATATGGCCGGCAAGATGATTGTACCTTCGACTACGTCCAGTCGTGCTTCCAATGCAGATTTCACTGGTAACATAGGTTAACTCTCGGGTCCAACGAACGCTGTTGCACGAACCAGTGATAGGAGCTAAGATGTTGACCCTCAACAGTCTTGCGCCCATGGCCGTGTAAGTATGGTTCAGTAAACTGCGCATATATCCAATTCACCACCAAGCTTGAGCTAAATGAAGACACACGGACGTACCCGAAAAGAGAATGCGCGCTCTTCCGAACCGACATGTTGCCTACTAGCTCGAGATTGCGAGCCGTGTCGGAGTCGATCATCATCGTACCTTCCACCTGGGTGTACCGGACGAGTAGAGACGACGCAGCGAAGCGCACGTTGAGCTTGAGTTCAGCATGCTTGAAGAGCGCGCTGGCGGCAGAGAGTGCATAGTATCTGTAATAATGGTCAGTGAGCAAGAGATGCACAGTTTAGGTGCATATATGCACTTATTAGACACAGCCACGAGAGTAGCAGCGCGCTCGTCGTTATCTACCATGAGCTGGTTGACGAAATCGAGCCCTAGATATACTTATTAGCCGCAATTTTGTAAACGAGGGTCATTAGCAGTCACCTGCATTATCGCTCCAATACTTGCGCATGACCGGCTCGATGGGTACACCGTCGAACTCGTCCATGATACACTGAACGAGAAGTGTCGTCGTCTGCGGGGTCTTCGCACCCGAAGGGACCGACACGTCGGACAGGGACATGAACGTGTCGGGGACAAGGACGATCGAGGGATAGTGGAGATGCATCTGGTGCAACGTCTTGACGTAGGTCGGGCAGTCCGCGAGCTGACTGATTATCAGTAGACTGGCGACGAGGTGCATATATGCGGCATTTATGTCTTACCTGGACCAAAGAGACTCTGCCCGTGTCCTTGTCAAGGGTGGCGATACCTACTTCGCGTCCTACTCCGCGACCCTCGATGACTGCGACTATGTTGCTGAAGTCATGTCTAGACGAGGCGGCGGTCTGGGGTCGACCAGTATTGGGGCGCGAATGGGAAGTCCGAGGACGCGAGAACGATGTCGTCGGACGGGAGGATGAAGGACGGCTAGGGTCTGTTCCGGTGAGAGACATGGTTGGATGTCAAGGAAGAGTTGAGTTGAGACGAAGAGCAGTCCCGAACTCTCATAAGTACCTGCTTGGCCGTCACGTGAGCGCGTCATAACGGCGACATAGCATAAGCTACAGGGAGTCCGAGCGCGATCGGCAGAGTACGCTGCTGGAATTGAAAGCCAAGAGTATACAGTATATATCGAGGCGATGAACACGGGACTGACATGCATGTAGATCTACGCAGCATTCTGCGAGAACACGCTCCCTTCCTTTGAAACATAGCACCCTAGGCTGGGGCTCCAGATGTGCTCGTGTTTCAGCATCTTGCTTAGGACCCTGTATGCGTCCAAATCCGCATACGGCACGTTCGTCCGTGGGTCGAGGTACTTGGCCGCCTTGCCCGTGATGGGGCATACCTGCGTTGGTCGTGCTGTCGGACCATCCAGTCAGCGACACACCGCAAGTTTGAACGATGTGGTAAAGTAACGGCACATACCAAGCGGACGACCCTTGGCTGTGTAGACGCGACAATTCTCCCAGTCGGCGTGATCCCCAAACATCCCCGTCATCGTCGTGTGCCACGACGGCCGCGAATTCTTCTCTGCCTGCGTGATCTCGTGAACAACATATTGCTTCGCAACGGTGTCTTCGCGCTCTACTGGTTGGCTGGGTGGTGCCATCGCCGGAGTGGAGGGTTCCACCGGAGTGGGTGTAGAGATAGGCTTCGATTCAGTTGTTGGCGCCGGGATCAAGGGTGGACTGGGGTTCGATGTCGATGCAGAGAGCTGGGTTGATTCAGTTGAATATGTAGGCGGCGTGTATGTTGGTGGGGTGTATGTGGGTGCTGCCGGGTATGCAGGTGTTGAAGATGGCGCGGGTGAATATGGGGTCAACGGCGTATACGGTACCGTGGATGAGGTTGGAACTCCGGTCGGCATCGTAGCCGTTGCTGAGGACTGGTAATACACGGCAGGAGTAGGGGTTGGAGGCCATTGTTGAAACGGCGAGGGTTGGGGCGCCACATACTGAGAAGGATGCAACGCGGGAGCGACACTGGAAGGACGTCCGTGCGTGTAAGAATATGGTACCGGAGTCGCGGGGGTTGTAACGGAGGGGGACGGAGTATGTTGATAGGGCGCATATGAGTTGGATGGTGCTGGCTGAGGGGGAGGGGGAGGAGGCGGCTGAACCAAGACTGTCTCCACTTCCTTCTTGCTTATCCACCTCAATAGTGGTCCCTGCCCACTCGCTCGTACCACCCGCGCCTTCCGCCGCTTCTCCTCCTCAAGCGTGAGATAGTTCTTGTGCTCCTCGATGTTCCCTTCCTCCATACTTAATGCACGCATCATCAGCTCCTCTTGGGTAGGCGCTTTAATTTGAGTCTTCGTACGTTTGGGGATAGAAGCTTGCTATGGATCGGAAGACGAGAAGTGAGGATAGATTTGGACGTAAGACATGGGACCGTACGCACCTTGCGCAATTCATCTCGTGCTCGACTGAAAGTCGCCGAAGTGTTCGCCACAGTATGCGTGCGTGTACTGTGTCGTTTCCCTGCTCCGACGGGCGTAGTTGGAACACTAACCTCCTCCGTTTCGACACCTTCCTCGAGGACTTCTCCAGTCTCCGCGTTCACAGCTATACCAAGAGAGACGCGTCGCTTCAGTTTCTTCCCCCCCTTTGGCTTGTCAGAAGGAGGAGCAATAACGGTTGGATTGAACGTTGCAGCTTGGCGCGCATGGGCAAGTGCGGTGATGCGTTCAAGTTGTGTCCTACCCGTCTACCGAGAAAGCTTGGTCGATCCTTGAATTCGGGGAAGAGGTCAGGGACGAGCGACGGCTTACCTTGCGCACGCGCGACTCTTCCTGACGGATCAGTTTCTCAGCAGCCGCGTCCACGTCCTCCTGTTCTCCTTCTTCGTCCGTAGACTCGAAGTCAGACTCAAATACATCTTCTTCATCTATCCCAGGAGCATAGTGAGCACGTTGTAACTATTGCAATGAAGGTTTCGACGCACCCTTGGCCAGCGCGAAGTCTGCATCTTCATCTACATCCATACCAACATCCTCAGCCTTGAACTCAGCCAAAGCCGCCTCCATGCGGTTGCCTGCCGTGCTACGCTTCGAGCGACGCGCGACCAGAGAGTCATCCATCTCAGAGGGAGAGCTGCGTCGTCAGAAAAGAACAGATGTGGTGACGAGAATAGGATTTAATGCCCCACACAGGTGTGTGTAAGAACGGGTGCCTGGAGAAAGGACGTTGGTGCTCAGCTTGCCCTTCGGGATGTCCTGGTCAACAACCACAAACAACGCCAGAAGTGTGTAGACGCTCATAATCCTCCGTGTCAGCTCGACGCTCACCGCTCTGGGGCTGCTCTCTGTGTTTCTCGGGCTTCCTGTAGACTCTCAACCCCGTGTGGACTACGCGTCGGCATGCCTAGGAAACCCAAGACCATTCCTGGCCCATCGCGGCTCTCGCGTATCCTTGCTCACCTCACGCAAGAGCCGCGTCCGTTCCTCCCGAACCTGAAGAGCCTCAAGCTCACGTATGCGTACCGGAATGACCACTTTGGTGCACGGTACGTCAGCTACGTCGTGTGTTACCGCTCATTTTCTCAACCTTATCGTGGCGATAGACATTTCGTGAAGGAGGACCTTCCACGGATCCAGTACGCAAACCCAGCCGTAGACATTCGGGTCAACAAGTTGTCCCGGACAAAGCTCGATACATGGAAACCCGAGATGGTGGTGGAGACAAGTGCGTACCCGTCCTTTTATTCCGACTCAAGATTCTGAGTTTCCGCGACGCAACAGAGAACGGCGCTACACACAGGGTCAACATGGAGGGCAAATGGTCCTCGGCCATCTATACCGAGCTCATGGACCTCACCGCCGGCGCCTGGTGGCAAAAGTGGAAGCAACAGCAGGCCACAGGTGGGCCTTCCGCTACGCGCATACCACCACCGCAAAAGAAGACAGGCGCGTCCGCGGTCCTCCCATGACGTTCGCCCGCCGCGCTGTCCGTACTCCGAGCTTACCCCACACATCATCCCGCATACACGTAGACAGACACTGTAATCTAATCACTACTATTCAAACACTCACACTCAGGCAACGGTCCAGGATGGTCATGAAGCTCATGAGTTCATGACGCTGTGAATACCATTAGTATACGAGTACATGTGACACGTACAATACATCCAGAAGTCGCCATGGCCTTCTGTCAGGCCGTAAACCAATTTGCGACCCAAATCAGGAATCCAATCCCTACAATTAACCCGGCGAGGTCGTCGAGGAGGACCCCGCCTATTTGAAGGTACTTCAGGCCATTTGTGATGACCGAAGGCAATGGCGGAGGAAGATGGGGTAACGCGAATGCGAGTAGCATGGGGGGTTGGATAGGATCCTGCAAATCGCACAATGAGATGAGAAGCACGGTTCTGAAGGCTCCCGCGACACGTACAAGTCTCGTGAATATACGCCATGTGTGAAGTGCTAGCGCGAACGTGGTGAACGCCCAGAAGAACGGCTGTGAAGGAATCCGCGTTGACGTGTCAACGCCGGCCATGCATACCTAGATACGGAGAAAAAATCGATGACTCACGACAGTCTGCACGCCCCATCCATCTTCTGGACTCTTCCAGCTCAACTCTGCCCATCGCCTCCATTGCGACTCTCGAAAGCCATGTGTCTTCGCGTCATATGCCTCCGGCTCCTTCCAGAGCGCAAAGTACGCAAGCAGCGCCCATGCCGAGATTATGTGGATTATAGGTAGAAGTTTCTGGAGTAGTGTCTTTGGTTTGGGAGGCGCAGCCTCTGAGGGTGCCTTGCCAGCACCGGGGAAAGGGAACCCAGGAGGCGCGCTAGCACCTCCCCCTTGCAACGCGGCCATTAACGCGGCCATGGGGTCTTCGACTGGCGGTGGCGCAGAGGATCCAGCAACGGACGAGGCGACGGCGGTTGTTGACGACGCTGTGGACGAAGCGCGTGGACGTTGCTGCTCGGGAACGGGGCCAACCCCAGGAAAGCGTCCAGACGCAGCGGCGTTGAGCATTGCATTCATGAACTGTTGCTGCTGCTCTTCGGACCATACAGAAGGATCTGGGGCAGAGCCTGCGAGACCAGCGGCTTGGAGTGGGGACGTGTGCGTTGGAGGGGCACCGCTGACGTTGCGCGAGCCGGGGGTAGACGCAGGAGGGGTAGGCATGTCTGAGGTTTCGCCGACAAAATTCGTCAAGCCTGTGCGACTAGGCATAGAGCTGGAAACTTCGATTCACGGATCCTGAATTGAATGGCGAACAAGTAACGAGAACACGGAGGGGCTTACCATCTTTCATGTATGCGGCACCGTCCTCACCACGACCAGAGGTGGTGATGCGGGAGAGGCGGTCGCTTCCGCGAGCAAGAATAGCCTTCCTGCGGGCTTCCGCCCGAGCCTTTGGAGAGTCTGCCATGGCTGGCGGGATGGAGCAAGGGGTGATGTCGACGTGGAGGAGAGGTGAGTATACACCCGCGGCAGCCTCGGGTAGATGACTTGCAGATCATGCTCGCGTGTCATCGGCGCTCACCCCGGCCCGGGGCCGCCCCTCAGCCAACTGGCCTTCACGTCGAGCGGCGTTGCCCAGCATCTACGTGACCTCCTCCACGATCCCAATCATGGTAAGCCGTATGCTACCTATTCTCATAGCGAGCTGATATGCGTTCAACTATCCGAGCGTAGACGTCGACCAGCCATCCCCATTCAATATTCAATGTTCAATCTGCGGAACGCGCTTACTGGCACAGCCACAGACGGTTTAAGCCCCCTTGGTTCAGCGTCCATGTTTCGAGTCTGTTTCTCAAGTTAGCCATCGCTGTGCCTCTCAAGCCTGCCCTCACAATGTCCGACCCAATAGCCTCTTCTTCCAAGACTTCCCTCGTGGAACACTATGATACAAAAGGTGGGCCTCTGTATCAATGGAACTTCGAATCTATGAGTTACATCTGACAGCTAAAGTACTTTAGCCCAACCACTTTCTTACCTGCAAGATATAACACTTCCTCGCGAAGTCGAATGCTATGTGGATACACTTACAGAAATTGCGGATACCCTTGGTATCGAGAATCTCTCATTCTCTTCGTGAGTACAATGCAGGAATCCACTAAGAGGCAGGCATGATTGCTGACTGGTAGATCAAGGTATGCTTCCGCAATAGACAGCCTCGAAGCTGATGAATTAGCAGTAGCTCGCTCTCTCCTCAGAACTAGGCATGCCGAGGAAGATATATCATATCAACTTCTATCCATGTGCCATGAGAAAGGGCTATTGGACAAGTAAGTCATTGAGCCTGTGGTGTATGTTGCCTAACATTAATTCATAGTGGCTACCACCTTAATGCGTAGGTGGGAGCAATCGCTACAAGCAGCTCCAGACCCCAAAGAGACGATCCCTGCCCTCGAACGCAAGAAAGCCGTCCTTGCAGCGAAGGCGAAAGAATACCAGAAAGAGCTGGACGAGCTAATGGTTTGTTGCTAACCAAGGCTGATTCACGCTTACGGCCGACGCTAATCACTGGGTCCCATCCACGTTACAATGAACAGACCAATATGTCGAACGCACCTTCACTGTCCATCACGGAACTCTTAGCTTTCCGGAAAGAAATTAAGAAGCAAGAACAAGTCCTTAAGGAGAAGCGGGCGAAGGTCGAAGCGTTCCAGGGTCTGCCTCCTGTAAGTCAGCCTCCATATAGTGGTTACGAATCTGTGGTCATGCTGATCCCGCTCGAAGAACATCGAACTCGCCAGGCATGCGCTGCAAGAAGCTCGAGATAAACAAATGGAATTGATCCAGCTCAGGGAAAGGTTACTTGGCAAGATGGTTGATGGCGTGAACTGAAACCGTGCTTCTTTGCCTCGGTTTGGGGGATCGGGAACATCCGCCGTCTGCTACCCGTTTTGTAGTAATATGTACGATGTAAGTAGGTTGCAATGAGATGAATGCGAATTTATATGCACAATGCCGGGAACACCAATCATATGGCATGTAGCGGGGCGCAGTTTCAGGGTATACGTGCGTACTGCGGCCGTAATACCGTTCGTCGCCGTCAGAATGTAATTGTAAATGCCGTAACAATGTCCAGATGGTTTCATGGGCGCTTAGGTTATATGTTCTTGAAACTCCGGACCGCCGCCTGTGCAACAGCGCTGCCTCAACGTGCTTTTCCTTCTCTCCATCATCTCCCCGCCCTCACCACCATGTCCACAAAGCAGGATAAGGCTACCACCGAACGGCATGCAAGGACTCTCCGCGAACTTCTCAAGAGGCCAGAGAATAAGACATGTGCTGACTGCAAGCGTAACGGTACGTTTCACCTGTCTGGTTTTTAGTCGATGGGTTTGATTGACTACAGCGATGTAGACCCGCGATGGGCTTCTTGGAACTTGTACGATTACTCCTTACACCCTTGATGCGATTTCCTGACGAATGCGCCTGCAGGGGTGTCTTCTTGTGCATAAGGTGTTCGGGCATCCATCGCTCAATGGGCACGCACATCAGCAAAGTGAAGTCCGTGGACCTTGATGTCTGGACCCCCGAACAGATGGCTGTGAGTCTTCCCCCTACTATCGTGGATGTATCGTAACGTCAAGGTCCACAGTCAATACAAAAGTGGGGAAACCGGAGAGCAAACTTGTATTGGGAGGCACACTTGAGACAAGGCCACATCCCAGCTGATCAGTACGTCGCTTCTTCGTCCTGACTATGGCTTTGGACCTCACACGACCACGACTCTCCGACTCTGTAGCAAGATGGAATCATACATCCGCTCGAAATACGAGTCCAGACGATGGGCTCGTGAAGGACAGCCCCCACAAGACCCTGCCGTACTAGACGGCGATGCCCCTGCTCCCGAGGCCGCTCCTGCTCAAGCCGCGCCGGCACCGGTCGCACCCCCAACACATGCCTCTCGCGCTTCCATCTCCTCCGTCGACGCCGCCCGCACCCAGCAGCCACACCAGCTACTCTCCACCGCCGTCGCTGCCAGTCGCCAGACCGCCGCCCCCGCCCTAACCGCTCCCCAGCAGCAACGAGCTGCACCACAAGCCCAGCAACCACAAGCCCAGCAGCAACCCCAGTCGGCCGCGGTGGACCTGTTTTCGCTCGACTTCCACGCACCTGCGGCCGCACAGCCGGCTCAGCAGGAGCAGCAGCCGAAGAAGGACGTCAAGGCGGAGATCATGTCCCTCTTCTCCACCGCCGCGCCTGCCCAGCCCAACCCGATGGTCTACGCCCAGCAGCAACAGCAGGCGGCGGCGTTCGGCGGTGCTGGCGCGAGCGCGGGCTTCTTCGGTGCCCAGCCTCAGGCGCAGGGACAGTTTGGCGGACTCGGTGGGCTCGGAGGCATGCCCGCTCAGCAGAACGTATGGGGCGCAAGCCCCGCCGTTCAGCAGCAGCAGCAGCCACAGCAGCAGACGAGCATGATGGGCAACGCGGGCGTCGGGATGTGGGGCGTGAACTCGGGCTGGAACGCTGCGCCTGCCGCTCCTGCGCAGCCCGATATCTGGGGCACGCCGAGCATGGGCGTAGGTGCGGGAGCGGGGGCCGGCGCGCAGCAGAGCTTGTTCTCGACGAGTGACGTGTGGAGCACACCTGCGGCCACGACAACGGCGGCGAGCGCGTTTGGAGGTTCAGCTGCGCAGAAAAAGGACGATGCTTTTGGGGACTTGTGGGGGGGGTTCAAGTAGAGAGTTCGCGTGCGCTGTGCTCGTGGCGCAACTCCGATATGGAGGATATCTTGGTTAGATTGATTACCCCTACAGCTACAGTGTTCCCATCGTTCAGTTCAGCGCAACGCTCCATGTTGTACAATGTACAAGGCGCTCTACATTCGAGTCCTAATTGTACACTCTGCTTTACCTTCTACACACTATCCGCTGGTCTGCGAACCGATCACGCCGCGATCCCGAGGTCCTTCTCGATCAGCCTCCTCGCAATGGGGTGGAACGACAGCTTATTCTCGCCATAATACTCGAGCGCGAGCTTCCTGTCCGCACGCGCGATCGCGCGGAACGTCGGCCGGCAGAACTTCATGCGGCCCCGCACGATGTGCGTGCCGTCGTGCCCGGTGACCCACTGAGCGGCTGCAGGCGCGTACTCTTGCGCGGCGGACGAGGTGGGGTCAAGCAGCGCAACCTCGTAGAAGCGCCAGCGGAGCTCCGCGTTGGGCGTCGTGGAGAGGCCGTAGAGCTTGCCCAGGTGGGTGACGTGCGAGGAGGGGAGAGCGGGGTAGGATTGGAGTTTCTCGAGGAAGACGGCTGTGGAGGCAGTGAGGAAGTATTGAGTACGTCGAGGGTATGATGAGGGAGTGAGGGAAGTATGGAAACGCATACCCTTCTGGTTGGCATTGAAGGAGGCCATGTCGCTTTCCTGGAATGACAGCTTGGAGAGGTCGTCTTCGTTGCGGGACGCGTCCCACTTCTCCGCGAGCGAGTAGGCGTCGCGGGCGAGCGCAGTGTCGTACACCATCTCAACGGGGAGCTTGAGGCCTTCGCCATACAGCCATTCCTTCGGTACGATGATCAATTAATTCTATCAGCACTCTTAGTATCGAGGGGGAACCTACATCCCACTTGATGCTGTCCAATGCCTTAATCTTTTCTGGGCCGCCGTGCTTCTCCCAGTACGCATACAGGTGTGCCTTCCAGTCCTCTGTGGTGATGCTCTTGCCCTGGAACGTCGTCGCGTACTCCTTGATGTACGGCAAAAACACGTCCAGCCCCCCAAGCATGCGCTCGAGGTGCAGGATGAAGTTCGCGCCCTTCTCGTACGGGATCGTGCTGTACGCGTCATCGGGGTCCTCTCCTGTCTGGAAGTCGATGACGAGGCGTTGGTACCGTGGCCGGTCCTCGTACTGCTTGAGCGCGTCTTGGAGAGCTTTGTAGCCAATGAGGAAGGAGAATCCGCGGTCCGCAGGGGTGTGGAGGAGTTGGAGAAGCAGCCGCTCGATGTAGGTCGTCCAGCCTTCGTTGAGCCAGAAGTGAGTTGAGTTCGCCTGACTGTGGACATGCAGAAATTAGAGGAGCTGAGAGCAGCAGACGGAGAACGGTGGTACATACGTAACACCGTTGCCGAACCAAGAGTGCGTCATCTCATGGACAACTACGTCGGTCTGCGGGCATGTCAATTCTAATGCTGCAACAAAGTTCTAACAACACCTACGAGCGTGCGGTCGCCGACGAGCAAGGCTGTAATATTCGATATGAACGATGGCGACATCTGAAATATTTATGGAATTACTCACTGGGTGTCAAGAAGGTCAGGCAAGCGTTCTCCATACCGCCGTAAGGGAATGACGGAGGCAGGACCAGGACGTCGAATACACCGAACCGGTACGGAGGCAAGATCGTCTCCGCGGTGACCAAGAACCTGTCAAGAAACGGTTACAATTCCTCAACACGGAAATGAAAGATCACACGAACTTCTTAATGTCTTCGCTGAACTCCCAGTATGCGGCTTCAATCGTCTCCGGCTCGGCCCAGACACCACTCATCCAGGTCTTGCCCTCCACTTTGGGGAGGCCGCGGTACCGGAAGTTTCCTACGGCGATGGCGACAAGGTATGGAGGGATGGGGACGGGCTGAATAGTTTTCGTGAGGAAGCATGCATCGGACGGATAAGTATTGATCCCCACCTGCTTGTACTCGTAGGTCACCAAATCCTTTCCGATCTCTTTTCCGTCGTGAGCGGGGCCATCGGAGGGAGGGGAAACACGGATGGCGGAAAGCAGCGCGGGGAGGACAGACGCCACTTTCGCGGTGTATGTCTAAGGAACCGTTCAGAGCAAGAAAGTTGAATGAATGGGGAATGGGAGGAGGACTAGAGCGCGTACGATCTTGACGGAAGAGGAATCCTGAAGCGGAGCAAGACTACGGGCGTAGATGGGCTGGGCTTGGCTGAAGGCGAAGGGGAATGTCTTTCCTTGGGTCTGTCTGGTAAAGCGCTGAATATCGAGGGAAGTAGGATTGTGGAGCGAGTACGAACTCCTTGTCGAGCCATTGGAGCGCAGGGCATTCCTTGGTGGTGCTGTAGAAGATCTGGACGCGGACCTCGTCTCCGACTTTGCGTGATACGGGAAGAGGGATAGTCAAGGGTGTTCCCATAACTTCATGGTGTTTCCCGAGGGTGAACTGGAACGCTGGAATATGAGCTGCCAAAGTAAGCCCGAAGGATAAGAAACGATTCGTACATCAGCTGGGCGGTCTTCAACGATAACCTCGGTCACGCTCAGAGCCTGCGTATCAAATCTGCGGCCACGATAAGCCCAGTGCACATACAAGGAAAGGATTTGATACGCTTACACTACATGCGGGACATTGTCTTTCCTGACGCGGAGGCGATGGGTCGCAGAACCGGAGATGGTCTGCTGCGTGAAGTCAACGGTCCAATCGAAATCGACATTCTCAGTGGCGACCTCCTGCCAATTTGCCTGGGTGGAGGGGTCATATGGAAGAGACATAATGTTCCGCGAGGGCCGATGAGTGGCTAGAGGAGGATGTGGGGAATAGCCAAGTGTTTTCCTGTGTCGATTTCGACGATCGTCGCGGCGGTCGCGTGAGATCTGATCTCCATTGAGCTTATCGCCCGAGCAGACGCCGAAGCTGCCATCCTTCACATTGGGCGCTTTCCCGTCAGAAAGTTGCAATCCTATCGCAGCGTTCTTTGAACAAGTTGAGAAGGCTAGGATGGTTCGCAAAGCAGATAAAATAGGTGCGGCCCCGCCAGAACTCTTCTTGCACATCAGAGTGTTGAATCAAATGTGTTTCATCTTCAGGCTCTCTTCTCTTCTGCCCAGATTGCGGCACTCTTCTCAACCTCCCTCAGGACGGCGAATTCGAGGTCACCTGCGAGCAGTGCGGCCACGTTGAACCCGCCAGTTGTGCGGCCTCTTCCCTGTCTCGCTGTCCTTTGACGTTATATTGACAAATGCATACCACCGCCAGCCTATGAGAACATCGAGATCGTGACAAAATCTCACCCCGAGGCCTTCCCATCTGCCCTGAGGCAGAAGCGCAAGACGCAGACCAAGGTCCACGATGCAAACGAACACTTGCTCAAGGTCCGTCGGATCACCCGTGGTGGACTGTTTGAATAGAAACTCACCTCACCTTCCCCTCCAGGTCACCGAAAAGTGTCCAGAGTGTGGACACATGGAAGCATATTCCAAGGAAGCTCAGGTACATTTCCCTCACATACTCTCCGCCTACCCTGGCACAACGTGCCTAACGACCACATACGCCAGCTTCGGAGCGCGGACGAGGGTTCAACCGTCTTCTATACCGTACGTACTACTCGCACAACATACTCGACAGCAGGCTTACCTCGTGCCTTTCCTTCCACAGTGCGTCAAGTGCAAATTTGGTTGGCGCGTCAACAACTAGCGTGGCGCGCATCCGCCCGGCATGTTCCAGAATCCAGACCGCTGCTAGTGCAGAGTGCGCAGCAGCGAGGCGAATGGTATTGCTACACGTATACACCGACAGAGCAGAAGAGGGCTACGACCCCGAACCCGCCCAAAAGGCTTGCTGTCGAAGCCACGGCGAGCTCTCGCGCGGGAATCTTCTCTTTTGGCAGACTGTGGCGCAGAGGGGCATTAGTGTGAGGCGGTGGGTAGGATAGAACACAGAGAAAGACGCATACGTCGAGAAGTAGAAAGCCAGGGCGAAGGTGGTGGAGAGGAGGAAGAATGCCAGGTAGGGAAGGAGAGCAGTCGGGATGGCAGGTGAGAATGCCGGGGTGGACTTGTGCAACGCCTGTGGAGAGATATGATGAGACACGAGCATAGAGGAAGGGAGAGAGCGGGGTACATGCCTGTATGCTGGCGTAGTCGGACATGGCGAAGGAATGAAAGCGGCTGCCTGACTCTAGAGCGGTGGAGGAACGAGGCCGGGGACTGGGCGGAACTGAGACTGTGCTGAGCGAGGGATGCGAGCAGAGCGGTTTCCGAGTGTGACGTACGCGTGGCACTCCAAACACGCGTCATCAAAGCCCATATCAACCCGTCTCGCCCTCACCTCCCTTCCCTCCTATCCACGACAACGCCTGACAACCCCATTCTCTCTTTCCTCTCTGGCCACGACACCCCCCTCGACGACCCCTTCCACGTACAAGGTGTGTTCCCTTCACATCCATTCCTGCAGCGTGTGCGCCTCGCTCAACATCGTCGCCATGCCCACCTTGCCAGATGTCTGCTTCTCAAAAAGTCCAGCAACACCCCGCCTTCATTCAGGCGCAAGACAAGGCCAACTACTACGTCAACCAGCTCGACAAGGAGGTGTGTGTTCCTGGTCTGCCCTACCCGTTGTCGCACGGTTGCGGTAAGCGAAACGAATTGCGCTAATCACGCGACACCTGCCAGCTCTCCAAGTACCCCGCCCTGAACGCCTTCGAGCAGCGTACTCAGGTCCCCAAGAGCTACGCCTTCCTCGGTGCCGTCCTCGCCCTCGCCATCCTCCACTCCGTCAACGCGTTCGCCTCCCCCGTCTCGAATCTCGTCGGTTGGGCCCTTCCCGCGTTCCTCTCTGTCAAGGCTCTCGAGACCCCCGGCCACCAGGACGACATCCAATGGCTCACGTACTGGGTCGTCTTCGGCTTCTTCACCTTCATTGAGTCGATCGGCCTCCGTGTCGTCCTCTACTACGTCCCCTGGTACTTCGCCTTCAAGAGTGTCTTCATCCTCTGGCTCCAGCTCCCGCAATTCCGCGTGAGTATCACACGTTTAATTTTTGGCGTCTATCGCCTTGCGTCATGATTTACACTGCTAACCGGATTGCGCGTGGCATGTGCTTTTTGCGCATTTATCGCGTCTTCTTTTTTTCTGCAGGGTGCGCAAACACTCTACGGCACCGTCGTTCGCCCCGTGTTCGTCAACATCCATGGCACCGCTTCTCGCGTCGCGCCTACTCAGTCGGAGCCCACGGTGACCGCTGATAGCCTCCGTGAGCGTGTTGCAGTTGCGGAGTAAACGGCGGCTTCACGCGTGGTTTTCGCGGTGCTCGTTTGGAGTTCATAGCCGTGACACGACAAGGCGATGTATGACTGCGATTGCACATTTCCTATTTTCGTATTTGAATATTGAGACGTATACACAAGGCAGATGCAGATTTGCCCTGTTCATGCCTTTCTACGGTTTTCTTCCTGTTCGTTGGCTCAAGATGTATCCTTGCACTACCCTACCTGATCGCCTCGTTTCTTTCCCACATTTCTGCACCTGACGACTGTCGAGGATAAGTTGGCCTTCGGCAATATGGCCATGATGGCTCACAACTCGCCGCGGCCGTTTGGAACCTCCAAAACCCGTCAATCAACGCCGGAGTGATGTATTACGACCTCTGGAAGACTAGACCGGGCTGGAGATGCACACCGCAAACACGAACAAGTCGGGTACTGACATTATCCCGACAGGCCCTCTCTCGCCGGTCTGGATGTCCGTGCAAGAAGCTAGACTTCAGTTAAATGCATCACCTTGCAAGAGAGCCAATCAAGGGTGGGCCCAGTAGCATTCGTCTACACTGGCGAATTGTATCAAGGACTTAAAGCACCACGCCCCTCTCGTGGGTCGTTGACCGGCGATAATCCTCTATGTCAGAGAGGCGTCCTCGGTTGCGCTCTTGTGTGCTTGTTCAAGAACATCTTCTCATGCGGCGGGGTAAATTACAGTCTATATTTTTCGTCATCCGTTCCAATGCAATGATGCTAGAAATATGAGGTCTAGGCGCGACCCTTGCTGATATTTGCCTGTGCCCACCTACGAACGCAACCATCAGCATACTGTCGACGGTACACCACAAGAGGTGCACTCACTTTTTGATTCGGATCGACTCAATAGCGATGAAGCCAGTCGTGTCCGTCGGTTCGAACCCACCCAGCTCGTCCATCGAGCTCTGCTTCTCGTCATACAAACCCTCATCCGATGACCGGCCCTCGACGATCACGTTCCCTTTATACAGCTTCAGACGTACCACGCCATTCACTGTCTTCTGACTCGCAGGGATCGCACTAGCAACAAACTCCCGCTCGGGCGTGAACCAGTGGCCATTGTACAGGATGCGGCTCAGCTCGACGGTGACGAACTGATCCCGGAGCGCGCGGACGTTGCGGTCGAGCGTGAGGCCCTCGAGGTCGACGTGCGCGGCGCGCAGGATCGTCGGGCCCGGCGACTCGTAGCACCCGCGCGACTTGACCCCGATGAAGCGGTTCTCGACGATGTCGATGCGCCCCACGCCGTGCTTCCGCGCAAGCGCGTTCAGCGCGAGGAAGATCTCGACCCCGTCCGTGTAGGTCTTGCCCTCGTCGGGCACGACGACCTTCACGGGCAGTCCCGCGGCGAACTCGATCGAGATGCGTTGCGGGGTCTGCGGGGCCTGCTCCGGGTCGACGGTGAGCTTCCACATGTCCGTTGGGGGCGTCGTGTCGGGATCCTCGAGGATGCCGGCCTCGTACGAGATGTGGAAGAGGTTCTCGTCCGTCGACCACGGCTTCGCGGCGGTCTGCTGTACGGGGATTTGCTTCTCGGCGGCGTAGGCGAGGAGCGCCTGGCGGCCCGCGAAGCGGTGGTAGAACTCGGGGATGCGCCAGGGCGCGATGACCTTGATGTCCGGCTTGAGGCCGTAGAAGGCGAGCTCGAAGCGGACTTGGTCGTTGCCCTTGCCCGTGCAGCCGTGCGAGACGTAGTCGCACTTCTCCTTGTCGGCGATGGACATCATGCCCCGCGCGATGATGGGGCGCGCGAGCGAGGTGCCGAGGAGGTATACATTCTGGTAGTGGACGCACCCCTCTTAACGAAGTCGGTACTTTGACGGGGAGATTATGGTGCATACCTCGTAGATACAGTTAGCCTGGAGCGCGGGGTAGATGAGCTCGGTCACGAATTCGCGCTTCAAGTCCTATTCAGGGCCGTGCGATCAGTCAAAATCATAGTCAAATACGCATTTCAGATGCTCACCTCAAGGAAGAATTTCTTCGCACCGACTGCGAGAGCCTTCTTACGCGCGGCCTCAAAATCCTTTCAGAGATCGGATCGAGTCAGGATTTCCGGTATTACCGCGAAGCAGGGACAGACAATCACACCTCTTCCTGACCGACATCGGCCATAAACGCGTAGACTTCATAGCCCTGCTCGATGAGCCATGCGAGGATGCATGAGGTGTCTGGACGAGTGCGACAGAAATCATCAGTCGGTCAGTCGAAGCGCCGGCGCGATCGTAACACGGGGGAACTCACCAAGACCTCCGGAGTAGGCAAGCAGGACGCGACCTTTGTATTCTGACATAGCAATGCTGAAAATTGGAGTGAGAGGGTCGGATGGAGAGGAAGGAAGGAAGGAAAGGTAGGATAGATGACTCCGAGGGGCACGCGAGCGTGTATCTGCAGGATCTGCTTGGGGCGAGTTTTCTTGCGATAATGATTTGCCCCATATCAGGAAACGAGTCAACTTTACCAAACTCACTCCTACTTACACGCGTTTGACCTGCTGACCATAAACATGACCTCGCAGAGTAGTTATAACGCTATTCGTCATCCACTCGGTCTCTCCCTCCCTTGGCCGACATGTTATTCAATATCGGGGGATATAAGGTGGTCTTCGCGAGCGACCACCGTTCCCAGCTCGCCACTCATTCCCCTCGATAACTCCTAAGCGACACCAGTCTGTCCCCTAACCTCCACCATGGGCAAGTTCTACGAAAGCATCCCTCCCGAGCTCATCCCATGGATGCGCAAACAAGAGGTCTTCTGGGTGGCCACCGCGCCGCTCAGCCCCGAGGCGCACGTCAACGTCTCCCCGAAGGGCGTGCGCGACTCCTTCCACGTCCTCTCCCCGACGCGCGTGTGGTATCAGGACCTGACGGGCAGCGGCGTCGAGACGATCAGCCACCTGCGCGAGAACGGCCGCATCACGCTCATGTTCAGCGCATTCGAGGGCCCGCCGCGCATCGTCAGGCTCTTCGGGACGGGCACCGTGCACGAGTTCGGGACGCCTGAGTACGAGAAGCTCATCCCTCCCGAGAATCGCCGGCCGGGTTCCCGCGCGGCGATCGTGATAGACGTGCACAAGGTTGGATCGGTGAGTGTTCTCCCCCCAACCCAATCAGATGAAAGAAGTGTTGGGACTCACGGGGGGACGTTCTGTAGTCTTGTGGGTACGCGGTGCCGTACTATGATTTCCGCGGGCACCGCAATACCCTCCTAGACTTCTTTGACAAACGCGAGCTTGCGGACGAAAACGATCCCGCTGCGCACAGCAAGGGCGGCCTCAAGGCGTACTGGGAGGAGAAAAATATGAAGAGCATCGATGGCATCCCTGGACTCCGCGTCGCGCCGAAAGGCGAGAAAATGGCGCGGTGCACGGATATCATGAAACGTGCGGATACCGCCGAGGATGGTAGAGTTGTCGCGGTGGTTAACGGGCGTGCGGCCAATGGGTCTGCGGTCGCGGTCAAGGGAGCGGTTGATGGAAGACGGCGGTACGAGGAACTTGTGGTCGCATTTGCGCTGGGACTTGCTACTGCTGCTGTGTACGTGAAGCTGATGGGGTTTGTATAGCAGCGTTTATACTTTGAAGATAAATGTAGGACTTCGGTGACGTATGACGGTTCCATCTAGACTCGACATGGGGTGCATATAACGAGCAAATACCAGTGGTGCGGTGCAGATGAACACTTACAAGTTTGAAAGTCGTACTGAGGCAGTTAATTATGCATGCGAAGTTCATCGCATCTGGGAGCAATAACCACCCACTGTGCACAGGGTGAAGCCGGAAGTCTCTTTGCGGATTATGTACTACTCGTAAATCAACTGCGCTTCCATAGCCTAACACGGGCCCAGACGTGTCAGGATTCGCCATTTCTATGTAGTACCATATATGCTTACTGTTCATCGAGACCTTACGCAATCCATATCAGGTCGTCTAGACTCCCACCGCAGCCTCAGCTCTCCCGACGAGAATCCTTGACCAACTTTGCTATATGCCAAGGGGACAAGCCTGAGAACGGTGACGGAGATGCCGATCGTGCGCGGGAAAAGTCCCGAAATTCGCTGTATACCCAGAAGGATGACTTGAACAATATGACACTGAACGGAGCGGGCAGCGAAGGAGACCGTGAAGAGTATCGTAGTATTTCCGACTATATACGGTCTTTAATAAAGGATCTATTCAGCCAGCGTCCCACCCGAAACTTCTCCGTCCCCGACTAAATACACGGTCTTTTCACATAATTGAGCGAGGCGGCGCAGGCTTGTGATGGAGGCGAGCGCATCAGGTCGAGGAACAGACTGAAAATTAGGGTTGGGAAGGAGCTGACAAGGAGTGGGATCAAAGCCGCGGAGGTAGAGACCGCAGCGTTGTTGGCAATCGTTTATGCTGACGGCACTTGGAGCTGCGTCAGGAAAGTAAGGTGACGTTACCGTGAAAGATAAGGAGGGCGGTTGGGAAACACGGCAAAAAATTCTGTTACCTGAATCTGTCTCAGATATGGGGTGCACACTGCAAAATGTCGCACGGCCGTCTGTGTGTAGGTAAGTATGAGGTGAGGAGGGGAAGGAGCGAAGTGAGGAGACAAATGCACGAATCGTTGGAAGGGACCTAGTGGTTCAAAGGACAAAATCCCTAGAAGATTCATGTGCCACAGAAATAGCTGGAGCATCCGTTCTCGGCTTTGGGGGAAGGAGGATGAGAACGAAGGCACAATGAGCTGCATGATCCGTGAGTCTAAGTGCCCGATAAAATCCCCATCTCCTCAGGAACATTCAGAAAGACGTGGTCCGCTATGACAGGGGAAGTATTGACGGCGGATTAGACCTAGAATACTATTTTACTCGTGGACAATGGACGGAGGAGGGCTCATCCGCAATCACTGGACCGTGTTGAGATGTTGTAATGTCGAATTGGTGAGATTGTGGCTAAAGGGTACTGTAGCCGTGATCCGACCCTGGCAGGATGCTGGAAGTGGATTTACGAGGGGCTGTGTCGTCGAAAGTGAGACTGGACCCTTGGACTATCGTTTGTCAGCAAAGGAGAGTCATGGAAAGGATTGATGGAGAGGCAGCTGAAGAAAGCAAAGAGGAGAGACAAAGGAAGCCGGCGGAGAGAGGTGCCTGATCTCGATGGGGTGGTTCTGATGGGGGCGGTCGGGAAGAGGACAGGATCTGGCGCTGGGCTTGATGCAAGCCAGCCGGACGGTCCCCCATCGCCCATCGCCCACTGCCATCGCCCCTCGCAGCAGGAGCCAGTCGCCAGTCGCCAGTCGCGCGTCAGGCGGCTCAGCCTCCGCCCAGTCGCGACTCGGGTCTTGGGGCCTCAGCCGAGTCGCTCCCAGTCACGCCCGCCAATTCAAACAGTCCATGGCGCTGATCCCAATCGCCCCGACTCTTTCTTATTTCATTTCAACGCCGTCCACCGCCTCCCCCGCACTCCCTCCTCCCCTTCCTCCGACTCTCCGTCCATAGCCCTCCTTCCGCCTTACTCGCCGCCGCGCTTTCCAGACCAAGACTTGGGTATACACGTCGTTTCTCTCCCCCCATCACTCTCTTCGTCTTCCCCTTCGGCCTTGCATACCCGGAGTCGGCGCGTCCCTCACAACTACCCTTTTCTTCTTCCCTACGACCTCCTCAGAACCACTCTATCATAGGTGTGTTTCACACAACTCGCTCCGCCATCCGCCACAACAACCGGTACCGACATTTGCGACATGTCGTCGGACCACGACTATCACTACCACCGCCGCTCCGGCTCCGATCGACCCCACACTTATTACGACCGCCATCCCCAATCCCCTTCCGCCGTACACCATTCTCACCTCCACCCCGACAAGGACCTGCGCGACGCATACATGATGACCATTCCCCCTCAGTCCGCCCACACAGGAAGCACCTCCATGGAAGATGACACCCAGAGCGTCATCCACTCCGTCGAAATCCACCCCCAATATCGCGGCTTCAAGGCCGTCTACTACAGTCCCATCGTCCAGGTCGTCTTCCTCGGTTTCGTATGTTTTATGGGTCCCGGTCTCTTCAACGCCCTCAATGGTCTCGGCGGAGGCGGCATGGTCGAGCCGTCCACGAGCGCCAACGCCAACTCGACGCTCTACGCGACATTTGCTGTTGCCGCTTTCTTCGCAGGGTGAGTGTCATGGATATGCTCTCCGAACGCCGCCCTCCGCACGCCCCACGCCGCAGCTTGATGCGCGTGTGAGGGGGGGGGCGCAGTCTGAGACGCGTCGTTGGGAAGAGACGGAGGAAAGGCGTGAGAGACGAGACGCGTCGCGATCTTTTGTGCAACCAAACTGACAGAAAGGGGCCAGCTCGATCAACAACGTCCTCGGGTCCCGGATGACGCTCCTCCTTGGCACGACCGGCTACGCCCTCTACATTGGGTCCTATCTGTACGTCTGACAATTTAACCACCTCAGCCACACGACCGTCTCGCCTGACATTGACATCTTCCCAGCGCGTACAAGATACACGATAATATGGGCCCGTTCGTCCTCGCCGCCGGCGCGTATCTCGGTATCAGCGCCGGGCTTCTTTGGACAGCCCAGGGGTCCCTTATGCTGGCGTATCCGACCGAAGATCAGAAGGGCATATTCATTGGCATATTCTGGTCTATCTTCAACCTCGGGGGTGTCGTTGGTGCCGCCGTTTCTTTCGGCAACAATTACGACAACACTGTGCGTTTCCCCCCTTCCTATGCGTAGTCCACTGCGTCTCTGACCGCTCTATGTGAATCGTAGACCAACTCTGGTTAGCCCACTGTTTTATTGCTGTCTAATCATTATTGCTGACGCCACGTCCACCGTCGTTGTTTATAGTCAGCACTGGCACATATGTAGGTTAACCTGTGCTGCCTAGTCATCCGTGCGCTCACGCTTTATCCGCTCGAAGATTGGATTCATCGTTCTCACCGGCATTGGTGTCCTAATCCCCCTTCTCATGGCCAACCCTGCCAGAATGATCCGCTCCGACGGCACCAAGATTATCCCTCCCCGGCATCCATCGTGGAAGTCTGAACTCTACGGACTCTATTTAACCCTTCGGACCGACCCGTGGATCGTGCTCTTGTTCCCAATGTTCTTTGCCAGTAATTGGTTTTACACGTGGCGTAAGCACGCACAACGTTCTCGGTGCGTTCCGCCGCTGATATCCCTATAGAATTCAACGACTACAACGGGGCGCTGTTCACCATCCGTGCACGAGCGCTGAACAACTTGATTTATTGGCTATCGCAGATCGTCGGCTCGGTCAGCATCGGGTTCCTTCTGGACCAGCGCGGTCTGTCCCGACGCTTCCGTGCGTTCTCCGGATGGGCCGTGCTTATCGTCATGGTTTTCGTCGTCCATACCTGGGCGTACTTCTATCAAAGGTTTGTGGAGCTCTCTTTGCTTTAGTTGGTGATCTAGCCATTCTCACGCGAGCCTACAGAGGGTATACCCGAGAAACGATTGGCGACAAGATCGACATCCACGAGAAGGCGTATCCTGCGCACCTCTGCCTATACATCGCGTGCGGGTTGCTGGACTCGATGTGGCAGACGACGGCGTACTGGTTCATGGGGGCTATGTCAAATGACCCTGCGAAGCTCGCCAACTTCTCCGGCTTCTGTAAGTGCCTTAACGCTTCTTCGCGACCGACGCGCCAACTGACTTGATTGGCCTCGTCCATGTGATAACCCGCAACTTCGATGCCCGTTATGGCATGTCTGATGACCGGGCGTGGTTGCTTCTTTGTCTGTTCGGAACTTTGCTTTGCACCCGTAGACAAGTCATTGCAGTCGGCAGGCGCCGCGGGCGTATGGCGCGGCGACGCCGTCAAGCTTCCGTGAGTCCAGATGTCCTTGTACGCGTGTGGGTGGCTGACGGAATTACATGTGGCTGCTTGCAGATTTATGAACATGTTCATCTCGACATGGGTTCTCCTTGTTGCCGGCCTCATATTCGCCCTGCCGATGATCCACATGCGAGTGAAGGATACGACGGACGACGCGGATGAAATTCTGTGCGTGGCCGCTCCTTTCCCCGTCCCTATCATGTTTCTGTCTTCATCCATCGTCCGCGTCCGCCTACCCCGTCTCTGTGCCGACATAACGTCGGCAGTCCCGGCCCGGCACTTTCTGTTGCCATCATTCGGACTCCGCGATGAGTTGGTTATCGTCGAGCGCCTCCGGCGCTTGCGTTTGATATGATCTTATCTCGGACTGTCCGCGTTCCATTCCAGCTCGCACTTGACCTCCACATCTCATCAGTTTTTGTTGTTGTGGAGGACGCTAACCAGTTTTGTTTGCCTATCCGTCAGTGCACATATCAATTATCAAACGGATGAGAAGTTGCAACGTAACAACCACCCCCACCATCAATAGTCCCCTCGGAGACGAGGGAACGATTGGTCCTTGTGTTCTCCGCCACCTCCTCCCTGTGCTGTTCAAAATATGTCCTCTGCTGCATCCTGTCTCGCCGCGCCCTTTCGGTCTGGTTTACGGTTATATTGTGTGTGTCCAGTGTATTGTTGCTATCGGTTTCTCTTGTGTCGTGTCCTGTTTGCTGTTATCATCTGTTGTATCACTCATTAACCCGACCCACGCATACCACAAACTCACCGACGATCGCATCGACTTTTAAATTAATGGTCGCCGTCGCCCCTCCTTCCTTTCCCATATACCCGACGGCGTACATGTATTAACATTTCTGTTATCGTTCCTGACCCCGGTTCATCCCACTCTATATTCTTGAAACCCCTCCCGCTTGCCTCCCCGGTCATGTCGTTCGCCGTCCGACGCACCGGGTTCGCGACCCTCTCCACACATATATTTGCCTCCGTGAGGTGCCCCATCGATTGTATTTTTGTTGACGATTTATTTACCGGGGCGCCCTCGCCACCCACTATTATATCCCCATCCGCTCCCGAAGTTACGTACACCCAAAGTATCATACGTACGTTACCGTAGCACCAACCTGTTATTCCGCAGTCAGGCCCCTCCCCATCTGCATCACTTGCTTACCACGAACCTCCGCGCCTCCCCCATCCATCATTCATGCATCGGACATGTACACCCAGGATTGTCTGCGGACGCCGAACGTCTCCTTACGCCCGCCCGCCACTTGGCTAGCTTGGCTGCCGGCCTTCGCTCACGCTCCTCGTAACAAGTAACGGACCACGATAGCGTCTCGGGCGCATCACCGCCTCGAGGCACGCGATGGAGCCCAAGGGAACCCACAGTAATAACAGGGCGACGCAGTCGACCGCTTGCACTCCGCTGGCCTGCTGCTCCATGCTCGATCGACAGATCGCGCTCGGCGAGCTCGGATTTGGTGTCAGGGCCCTGGCCGCGTTCCCCATCCCAAGCGCATCGACTCGTTGCTGTCGCGTGGCGTGGGCGGGTCTTGTCGGGGCTCGGCAGCGCGGCGGGATCGTGGTTTAGACGTGGTTTGTGCTGGGCACGCTGCGGTGGAGGCCTCTGGCCGCTGCTGCGTCGATCTGGGAACGGAAGGCACGAAAGGACTGTACTATACATGAGCTTGTAGTTTAACATAGGCATAGGCATACACATAAACACACACATGTACTTACCTGGACGTCGACGTGTAAGTACGTCCTCTTGGTACGCTCGCGGAGTGTGTTTGTTAACGTTACTTACATACTCTTGTGGAAGTAGTAGGTGCCAAGCTGGACGCTGCCACACGACTTTATAAGTAATGGTCCGTAGCCCCCTCTGAATCCACTGCGTGCGCCTGCGTTCTCCCAGATATCCACCGAAAAGATGTTCAGGGTCTCGGATCTTACTGGCAGAGTCCCGTATCGCGAACGCACATCTGTGTACTGATTTGGTGCTAGCAGTAGTGCGCATTCGCCGCGACAGCTGCTCCAGTCTTTTCGAATGTATTCCTCAGGGTTCCAGGAGGCTAATAAAGCTCGACGGGAAGTACGTGCGGTCCAGAGCTTGCCAGAATTCTGAAACGCCACTATGCCGATGCCGCTTCTAGTATACTACGCGTGCATATGCATGTCACACAACTTTTGGAGTGGTTGACTATGAATGCCAAGGCGAAGCGCAGCTCCGAGCTCCGGTATTGCTTCACAACTCTGGATCTCTTCTTGACAGGGTATCCTCAATCTAAGTACGACTATTCACTGTAAAACCGCCCTCTCGATCGCTCACGATCGCAGATATCGACTCACGGCACGACCGCGAGGCAACTAGTGCCACTGCCAGGGGGGCCAATGTGCTAGCAAGAAAACCTGAAGTACTCGTGTCTCCTCCCTGCGCGCATTTCCCTGTGATTCCTGGTTTCAGTGGTTGGCTCATGGACATCGAACATCCGCCTGAGCGAGAATGGATTTAGGAGCCCATTCAGGACCTTTCGGACACAGTGAAAGACGCGCTTGGCTCGTGCCCGACGGCAGGTAGTGGACAGGGCGTGATACCAGATCGGATGAGCCGTAGCCTTTGTGGCGTTGGATTCATTTGAATGATCAATACTTACTGTAGTTCCAAGCACAGACAATCCATCAGTCCGTCATTCGAAGGTTCCCCACGAACTAACTTGAAGTCACAGTTGAAAGGGTCACGAGGCGCCTCAATCTTCGAATCTAGAGACGGATATCTGGTTGTCTAGGAACTTAGAGGCGTGATGGGAGTGGCGGGCAAAATGCTCCAATCTCTGGATCGGACGAGGGATCCAAGGTCTGCCAATGGCAGATTTGCCACTTGATTGGCAAAGCAGTATCTAATCCGAAAGGAGCGACATTGGATAGAAAATATGATTACACACCAGTGGGTCTCGGTAGGAATACAGCGAAATATTAATCCGAAGTGTCCAACACCACCACCAACAAGCTGGCCATGAGATGATCAAGCATACTGTAACAAAGGCAACAATCAGCATCAGGGAATACGTCGAAGGCCAAGACCATCACCCACCCTCGTAAATGTGCCCATGGTCATGAACGTCTCTTTCTTCTTCGACCCATCCTTCGGGCCGTAGAGAGATTTGACCGCGTCGCTCATCGCAGCCTTCCGCTTCGCCTCCTCCTTCGCCAGTTGCTCCGTGACTGCGCGACTGGCAGCAGCAATACTGGGGTTCGTCGTCGGACCAACAGTCGCAGCCTGCTTCTTGGCCGGACGGTCCGCGTCACCTGCAGCACCGGCTTTACGCTTCTTACCCTTGCCCTTGGCAGGCTCTAGTGAGCGTAAGACCTCCATTGTGGAGCGCATCTCCTGCTCGACTTCGGGTGGAGGGTTAAGCTGGAGGATGTCTGCGATGCGGTCGTACTTGGCGCCACATTGGGGACAGAGGTCGAGCCAGGGTTTGTCAGCGTCTTGGTTGACTGACTCGCTCTCTGGTGGGGCGTTTGGAGACTTGGGCGGCGTAGTGCTCGTGCTCTTGGTGACGGCCTTGAGGCCTGCCTGGGAGAAGACGCAGCCGCAAGATTTGAGGTAAACAAAGGGCTGCGAACCGTTCATCTCCTTAAAGTTCAGCGGGCAGACGAATGAGGCGCGCTCGGGTGCGTTGTCGGATGACGACGCAGAAGGGGGCGTCATGCTAGCATTGGGAGTCAGCTTCAAGGTCTTAACGTCCTGAGAATGATGTCAGCGGAGAGCAAAGGAACAAGGAACTGGGCAACTCACCTTGAGTGACCGTATATGACCACATACTACCTCGCCTTCAGCACCGAACGAAGCCCTATCCAGTAAGAATTCTAGTATTGCGTCTCGATTGTAGAGTTTGCCCAGTGGACAAGAGACGATAGGTTCCTGCAAGGGACGCTGCAGACCAGTTAGTTAATTAAAGACGGCCAGAAATATGCAGGTGCGTACCTTTGATAGAGCACAGAAGAACCACATAGCGCGGATCTGGTTGGCCTTATCTGCCTGCTCAGCCTGAAGAAGGCGAGTCAGCGAGTCAGCGACAGGAAAAGACGAACAGAGTCGAGAGCGGACGCACCTTCTTCTTGCTCTTGACCAAATCGCGGCGGTCTGGGATGCTTCCTCCATCATTACCCATGGTGCTAGCAGCGAACGTGTAGAGGATGGCAGAAAGTGGTGGTGGTGGGACTAGAAGTCGTGATGACCGAGGCTGGGGTAGCAGCGCCTGTGTAAGAGGCTGGACTGACTAAGCGAGTATTTTCCAAATATGGGAATGAGCGCCACCTGGGCTTGTGGCGGGATGAGAGGAAGGGTGGTTCAAGGAGAGGTATGTTGTAATCCACAACGACGCCTTTCTTTCCATGCATACTCTCTCTTCGCGTTTCTATATTCTACAGTCTGTCTTTTCATAGCAGCGTCATGCTGCAGGAACTGTCTCATATGGACCGTATCACACAACTGCAAGATGAGATCCAGCAAGTTCGTCCTCCTGTGGCTGCAATCCTGCCCCCGCTTACCTTGCCCCCTCCCCCCCAGTTACTCACGATAATGTCGAGTAGCATTGCGTACTTGACCTCCCGCGCAAACTTTGTGCAGATCAGCCAAGAAGTTCCGGTCACTAAGTCGCGGAACACGGACAAGTACGACCAGCCAGACGTGTTTGAAGGTCAGGCGCGTACATCCTCCCGCATTCTGTGTCTGAATAGGATTGCCGTCCGTAGAAAACAAGAAGGAGCTTGTGACGGATTTAATTGTGAAGGCGAAGCAGGTCGAATACTTGATCCAATCGCTACCTGACCCTGACCCTGAGGAGAAGCAGGTGTGTCCCGCCAGTTCTGTCCTGCATGTCCAGATGATTAACCGTTTGCAAGGTCGAGAGACTACAAGCGTTGGAAGAAGAGATGGCGCAGGCCAATGCCGAGTATGTCCAGGCGGTCAATCGTGCAAGTGAGTACCACAACCTGCTGGAAGGTGGACCGGGGATTGAAGATTCCATTCATCAGAGAGTTTGCACGCCCAAATATGTGAGGTGCTGAGGAACATGCTCGACGAGCCAGACATAGTGAGAGACGAAGCAGGCTGATTGTACGCGGCGTTTGGATACGATTGTACTTGTTAGACGAAAGCGATGGGCGTCGTGCAAGCGAGAAGGAAATACGAGATTGAGTTGAGCGCGTCTATCTGTGGCATGTGTCTTCAATCGACCATGGTTCGCATCCAAACATGCACCGTCCTGTCCGTCTGCCTCTCCCCACTCCCTCCCTCCCACTCCCCGCCACTGCCCTCTCTGTCGATCTAAACCTGCTCATACACTGATCGACCGATGGCGGCACGATCCAAGAACCAAAATCAGAACTTATACTCGGGTTTGCCCGACATCCACATGAATACCGCGAAAGGAATGACCGTCGGCTTGCCCGACATCCACATGGCCACCGCCAAAGGTTTCACCGTCGATAAGGATATCAGGATGGAGACCGCCAAGGCTGGTACCACCGTCAAGGGCGCGGCTTTCAAGATGTGGGAGAAGGAGCTCTTGGAGAGTCCTGAGGTCCGGAGGAAGGCCACCGTCGCCCAGCTCTGTGAGTGGTTTCTTTTGATCATTACCCCACACCTTCGGAAGTGTCATCGTCATTCGACTCCTTGTTCGTTCCGTGGGCAGATCTGACACCCCGGTCCCATCCTAGACTTCCTCGATTATTACTTCAACCTCCTTGGCTATATCGCCGCGCGCAAGGACCGTCGCGCTAGATTCGACGAGGACACTGCGAAACGGAACCTTAGCCAGGCCGAGTATGCTCAAGAGTTCAAGTCTTATCGCGGCCGAGAACGCACGCTCCTCCGCAAGCGTCGCGTCAAGCTCAAGGTCGACCAGTTCCAAATCATCGCTCAGGTCGGCCAGGGAGGATATGGCGAAGTCTTCCTTGCACGCAAGGCAGATACGCGCGAGGTCTGTGCATTGAAGAAGATGAGGAAGCGGACACTGTTCAAGATGGATGAAGTGAGTACCCTACATTTATTCACACAAGCACGCTTCGAACGATCGACGTGTTAGGTCCGGCATGTTCTCGTCGAGCGCGATATCTTGACCGCCACCAAGACACCATGGCTAGTTCGTCTCCTCTACGCCTTCCAAGACCCGCAACATGTCTATCTCGCCATGGAATACGTTCCCGGAGGCGACTTCCGGACCCTCCTCAACAACGCCGGCGTTCTCAAAGAGGAGATTGCGAGGTTCTACATTTCCGAGATGTTTGTTGGGGTGAACGAATTACACAAGTTGGGATATATCCATCGTGACTTGAAGCCCGAGGTGCGTGAGGCTCCACCCATCACATTTCCCGAACTCTTCTCATGCTTTGTCTAGAACTTCCTCTTGGATAGCTCCGGCCACGTGAAGCTGACGGACTTTGGTTTGGCAACTGGTGCCCTCAATCCGCAGAGGATAGAGTCCCTTAGGGTCAAGGTAAGACAGTATGTGACATGCTGCAACGGCGTATTGAGAGCTCGTTCCAGCTCGACAAGGTGAAAGACAACGAAGTCGTCCACCTCTCGACCATGGAAAGACGATCCATATACCGCTCCATGCGGCAGCAGATCCCTCGGTACGCGGACTCTATCGTCGGCTCCCCAGACTACATGGCACCCGAGGTCCTCCGCGGAAAGCCCTACTCGTTCTCCGTTGACTACTGGTCCCTCGGCTGCATCCTGTTCGAGTTCCTCGCAGGTTTCCCACCGTTCAGCGGCCGCACCCCCGAGGAGACCTGGACCAACCTAGACAAGTGGACGACCGTACTGCGGAGGCCCGAGTACGACGCGCCCGAGGATCAGGTCTTCAACTTGACGGACATCGCTTGGGACGGTATCACTAGGTGCGCACGCCCGGTCATTGTGACTTCTGTTTGGGCACTGTTGGCTGACCGCGCTGGCAGGCTGATCGCGCACGCGAGCGTGCGGTACGCGACGCTCAGCCAGATGCGCGAGCACCCGTTCTTCAAGGGCGTGCAGTGGGACGACCTCCGCGGCACGGACCCGCCATACGTCCCCGAACTGACCGGTGACGAGGACACGGGGTACTACGACGACTTCACGTCGCCGCAGGACATGGAGAAGTACGCGGAGGTCATCGAGAAGCAGCGGCACGTTGAGCGCGTCAAGGAGAAGGAGGAGCCGTTTGCACGCGGCGTCTGGGTCGGGTTCACGTTCCGCAAGAACGGGCCGATGGCGATGGGCGGAGGTCGGGCATTTGGGGCTGGGGGCGATGATGATGGGGCACTTGCGACGATTTTCTAGGCTAGAAGTGGTGCCGTTGCCTACCTTCGAACAAGAAGCTTCGGCAGCCAAGGGGCAAAGGTTGAGGTACAGAGGCCGCGTGCTCTCGAGGGGTTTAGAGCTGTTCGTCCTAGATGCCTGCGGTCATGTTGTCGCGTGCCTGGCCTACGGTTGGAGCTAAGGACTAAGTAAGGATGATGTTCTCGAGACGACCATTTACGAAAGAGACTACGTAGAGATCCAGGACGATACCCCGATTAGGCAGTTACAATCGCAGTCGGTGCCTTCTTGCAGAACGAATGCGAATGACCCGGCATTCATATGTTCCTAGACGCTCACAACTGCATGGCGCTGTGGTCCGCATTCCCGGGTACCTGGTTACTCCAACTCAGCTGGTCTGAGACCATATCGTGTGCTATCGTGCGGGAGGAACAGTTATATGGAATAATGCGGGTATACGACTACATAGGTACAAAGGTATGGTAGAGTCATTACGAATCCGTGGATACATGCATGGAGAGACATTGACAGCACAGCAATGTACACGACAATGAAGAATAATCCCTCATCCAATCCAACGCTATGAAACTCCGAGACAATCGAAAGGTTAGAATCTGCGCGGGGCTCCTACAAGACCTTCTATTGATTGATGTTCGAGGTCGTTGCGAGCCTTGAGGATCGCGGCATGCATCTCCTTCATCGCGTTCCCGAGCTTGACACCGAACCTGCTGAGGATGTCGCGCTGCCAGGCATCGTACTTGGCGTTTACGCGGGCCTGCACTTGTTCGTAGTCGATGACGCAAACGCCAAACGACTTCTGTGTCTCCGAGGTGTCAAAGGTCGAGCGCGCCTTCTTGATCTCGGTAAGGAGCTGTTGCCAGTGGGCGAGCGAGTCACCAAGGCGGTTGAACACGTATTCTGCTTCGAGGTCCCACAGGGATTGGAATTGGAGCCATTTCGCGACATAGTCCCGTAATGACTGGACCTTCTGCTCGATCAACGAGAATGGCCGCTCCAACGTCGCGTCAGGGAATTTGGTGAGCTGCAATCGAAATTAGTATTAACGATGGTTGAATATGGTTCAGTAGAAGACGCACAAGGGAAGTATATGTTAGATCTGTAACTGTGTGTCCCTGCATCTGCAGTCCAATCTCGTAGCGCGAGCTCTGTATCCGTCGTAGGCGGCAGATGATACCTGGGAATAGAAGTCATGAACGGAGGTGCACCGAAGAAAGAAACAGTTCATGGGCCTACCTAGCCACTCGTGCAACTGACGGACCCATACTGCACGCGCATGCTCGATTGGTGGATCCAAGAAAATAACCTGGTTCTGGATGCGGATCTCATGAACGATCGGCGCCAAGATCAATTGCCCTTCCGCGGACTACAGAGCTGACAGTTAGGGAGTAAGACTGCGCAACGAACGGACACTAACTAACCTTGTCGTCCTTGGCGCGTTTGTCTCGACGTTTGTTGAGGGTGATGGGCTCTCGTCGTTCTTGGTCATCCGTCCGTTCGAATTCACTGCACCATTGTTGGATGACGTGTGTTACTCGTTGGAGGAGAATGCCTTCTATCCGCTGGTCGAGCTCCGTTACCCAATGGTCAAGGTTGGCATAACCCTCCAAGTTCAATCGGTCGATCTACGGCCAGACAATGAGACCACTGGTGCGATGCCACAGCTGGTACAACCCTTACCGCTGCCTGGATCTTACCCAAAAGCTCGCGGAATGCGTCCGCTGTGTATGGACATGTTGAAAGCTCCTCAACAGATCGCAGAATATCCTTGTACAGATCGATAACGTTGTTCGTCTTGTCCTGCGAGCAATCATGAACCGAGTTTAGAATTTATGCGAAGTGAGCTTCAAAGCGTCTCAACATACCTGGAGGATAGACACTATGCTGGCGAACTCTCGAACGAATTGAATATGCCGGTTGTCGCGGGCACCATCTCCAGAGACATATCTTGCGGTGTCATACTGGTTGACAAAGTAGTCCCATCGGATGTTCATGCCTGGACAGAGGATATGAGTATATCAAGCGGTGGTTTGTCGTCGGACTTACCCTTGGTAACCATTCGCTGTGCCTCATTTCGGTATTCCGCAACAAGCCACTCGATTCCCTTGTTGTTCTCCACCAAGTCTAGCGTCTGGCCATAGGTCCGTACGGTTTCCATCAAGCTGACCGCGTGAGGATATACGCGCTTGGCATCCTTCGCCATGTTCGTGATCGCATGCGGCACCTGGAAGTTCTGCCAGAGAAGGTTGCGGACCTCCTTAAACAGCGTGATAATTTGGGGGTCGAAGTTCACAGCGAGCTGGAAGCCTCCTGCACGCAAGCGCACGATTTCGAAGAGTCGCCCGCCCACGCCCATATCCCGCCGGTTGATGTCGTGCAGCCACGCCTCGTAGACAGGTCGGACGTCGAGCTTCTTGCGGAACGCCGAGGACTCCGACTGGAGTTTCTGACCTTCGGCGTAGAGCTCCCATCCCTTTCCGAGGACGTCCTCAACGCGCTTCATGTACGTCTGCAGCTGGCGGTCGATCTGTCGCGCCCATGTAATCGCACCGGAGATTGGTGGAAGGTCACGCATTTGAGACATGTGATACGCCTCGGAGAACCGATATTGCGTTTTGAACTGAAGGCTGTACGTGAGCACACCCTGCATTCTATGACACGAAATCACCTACCTTATCGTGTAAACGCTTGATGTCCTCCTTTACGGAGTCGATGAGCTGCGTTTGGTACTCCTGGATTGCACCGCGAATCTATCCGAGACGGGGGGTTAGATGGAAGGCGAAGTTCGCCGAATATTAGCATGCATACCTTGGGGCGCACAAAGAGCGCGTTGAACTTCGAGAAGACACGGAACATCTCGTTGGCGTTACGCGCTGTCCCTAACCTGTCACGAAGACGGGCAATAATCTGGTTCTCCACACGAGCGACGCGCTCATTGTACGCGTTCTCGGCAGCGACCCAAATCTCGCTACCCTCTACACAGAGGTCAGGCAAGTTATGCAGGAAGAAATATGGTACTTACCTGTCGACACATCGAGGACGTCTATCCGCTTCATAACCTCGTAGGCCTCCTTCACCTCAGCCTCCATATCCATAGTGCCCATCTCCGACCCAACGCCGCTAAGGCCCTTTGTGGGTCCGGTCATCACGGCGAGCTGCTCGTGTTGCTTCCGCCAATCACGCAGATAGCGGATGCGGTCCTGGAGCTTCGCATGTGCGGGGATGACTTTGATGGGAATGAACTTCTCCTGACGCTTACGGGTGACCTCGCGCGCGACGTTGGTGAACTCCTTCATGTGATCGTCCCACGTACGGAAGATGGCCATGGTTTGTGAGAGCAGCCGCTCAAACGTCTCGTATGGGGTGTAGAGCAGCCGATGGGAGGTGAGGACGCGGAGGAGCTGGTCATTGAAGTCCTTCGAGATCGCCTCGACCAAGGGTAGGGCGCGACGGATGGGGTATGGAGATAGCCTGAGCTTGCGGTTGATGTGGCCAAAGATGAGGACGACTGCCTCTTGGATCTTGTCGAGGTCAGTGGCGGACAGCAGTTCGTTGAGGGGGAAGTCCTTCATGAGCTGATTGTACTTGTGCACTATGGCGCGCTGCATTCAGGAAACAAGTGTTAAGGGTATCCCGTCGAAGGGCTTACCGGTGTCCGTCGCATCTCGCAGACCGGTATCCGCAATGAAACTGACGGTTGCATGGAACCGCTTCGCGTTCCGGAGACAATCCATAACCATATTGACCTCTTCGCTGCGGAGCTGCGTCTCGATGCCTTCAAGTGCACGCTCCAAACTGAGCCAGAAGTTAATCTCCTGCGAGGCGGTCCCTGAGCCAACGTCGCGAGTGAGCTTGGTAACGGTCTGGATGGACTTGATCCATTGATTGACGTGACTCTGGAGGGTGTTGAGGAAAGAACTATCGTTGAGCTGTTTCGTAGGAATGTCGGAAATACTAGGTCTTGAGCCGGATGCGCGGGCCTGCTCAACGATGCGTTGGATGAGGGGATGGATGATCAGGTGGGTTTCAGGGATTTCGACGTTCTGTTGAAGGTGGAGTAGGGAGAGCTCAAGCTCGGCGAATTTCTTCTTGGTTACAGGGATACCTGTACCGTGGGTGAGAATTTGGGATAAACCAGCTACTGCGCAAGAGACTGACCCATTTTGCCGTCGCCGTCCTTGCCTCCACCGCGGGCCACGGCAAAGGCTTCGAAATAAGGTTTCATGGCACTGCTGATAAGGGCATGTAAACTCTCGTAGGGAGTCTCATCGCTGCCAAAGAGGTTCATGATATGGAGTTGAGTGGCCAAAGGGGATGTGGGATCGAGGATAGGGCCTCGCTTGATGATTGCAAGAGTCGTGACATGAGAGGGGTCGTAAGTCAGTGTCTGGGTGAGCTTGAAGGAGTATGTAGGTGGGGCGTCCTCGGCTGGTGATACTCAATATATGCACAAAGGGAAAGGGAAGCTGAGCTCACTTTCTTGTTCGTCCTTCTTCTTTACGACATAGAGGACGCCGGTGCCTTCTCCTGCAAAGCGCGAAACACGGTCGTGAAAGTCGTCATCGAAGATGGATTCCAGATCCTCTGGGGGGGCAGCGAGAATGGGGGGAAGGAGAGAGAGGAGATATGAACGAAAGACTGAAGGGTCGAAGGAAATGGCGGGCTCTGATATGCCGTCGTGAAGATCGCCATTGCCATTCAGTGTGCCATTGGTGCGACCGAGACCGTTTGTTAAGGGAGGGAGAGGCGACTCGACGCCTGCCATGGTGGCTGAAAGTGTCTATTCCGCAGAAAGTTGAAGCGTCGGGCTCGGATGGCTTGAGAAGATGCGCAGAAGGGAGATCCACGAAGCGGCCGCGGGACGCGTCAGATTGTGAGTTGTCGCGGAGAGGCGGAGACGGCGATGTACAGGGCCAAAGGACGGTATATACGCGCCGAGGGAGCCTGTAGGGTAACGGAGGGTGTGAAGAACGTCGAGCGACGAGAGATTGTCGGCGGTGAGGATGAGGACGAGAGGACAGAGGACGGCAGAGGGACAGATCCGGCTCAGAACGATCTCGCCGGCCAATTGGTCGGCTTCCCAAAACGAAACATGCAATCCTGCGCCCACTCGCTAGCGCCCAGAGAGAGGCAGAGGACATGTGAGCAGTGGCTGAGGCGGAGGTGCGCTTCGGATCTTGGCCTGCTCCCCGACGCCTGTGTATAAAACTCTTCTGCACACCACTCACCGCGTCCGAACCCTCCCAGCCAGTGCCAAAGCTAGAGTAAGAGCCCGATGCTCCTCAGACACCCCGTCTTGCTTGCAGCTCGTTGCCGCTCATTACCCCGCGCTCTCTTCCACTCTTCGTGCGCGCATTATGCTCTCAAACGCTTCAAGCTCGCGGACATTGGCGAGGGAATTACAGAGGTAGAGGTCATCAAATGGTATGTTTACTTTGCCTTCTTAAGCTATGAGGGTTGCGCTCATGCTTCGTGTCTTCCACCAGGAACATTAAGCCATCCACCCCCGTAAACACCTTTGACCCTCTGTGCGAAGTCCAGAGCGACAAGGCGAGCGTCGAGATCACCAGTCCCTATGATGGCGTCGTAAAGGAGCTCTTTGTCGAGGAGGGCGCAGTAGCCAAGGTTGGCCAGGACCTCTGTACTATCGAAGTAGCCGACGACTCTCCTGCTCCTTCCGAGTCGGACGCGACTCCTCCGGAGCCTTCACATTCTGCCCCGAGCACTTCGCTTGAGCACACACAAACTCTCATACCTCCGTCTGACGTTCCTTCGCCCCAGCATTCTGAACCGGCACGCCGACCACATCCACTCGACCCTAACGTGCCACAGGAGTCTCCCCTCTCCCATGCCTTCGCTCGCGATGTTCTCGCGACCCCTTCTGTTCGCCACTACGCGCGTGAGCACAATGTGGACCTCAATATACTTGCACCCGGAAGCGGCAAGGATGGCCGCATCGAGAAGCGCGATGTTGACGCTTTCTTGAAGGGAGGAGTGCCACAAACCGCTCAAACACACTTTGCCCAGCCCGTCGCGCACCAGGTTGACCATGACGTCACTGTAGAGTTGAACCGCACGAGATTCAACATGTGGAAAGCTATGGAAAAGGTTCGTCACGGTTGAATTGTTTATAGTGTTTGTGAATATGCTCAGCAATTGCTTCAGAGTCTCGCTATCCCCCAGTTCAGGTATGCAGTACTCTCAAGGACTAGCGTACACTTGTGCTAACTCCATCCCACCAGCTGTTCTACAAGTCTCGACATCACAGAGCTGCATAACCTGCTCCCCACTCTGAACGCGCACATCCCTAGACACTACCTCCCACCATCCGCACACTCGCCCCACCCATCGCAAGTCATCTCCCCCACGTCCTTCCACGCCCCTCCAGCACCCCCAGAGGTCCCCGCATCCGGCCACTACACCCGCCTCACATACCTCCCCGTCCTTCTCAAGACGCTCGCAAAAGCCATGCACGAGTGGCCGCTCTTCCGCGCGTCCATCGCGTCCGACGCCAGCGCGAGTGGAGGGAAGCCGACGATGACCCTCCGCCCGCACGCGGATATCAGCATCGCGCTCTCGACGCCGACGGGCCTCTACACGCCCACGCTCCAGGCCGTCGACGGGCAGAGCGTATACGCGCTCGCGGCGCAGCTCAAGCACGTCTCGCACCTCGGCAGGCAGGTGCCCTGCGCGCTCACGCCCAAGGAGATGCCCAGGCGCGGCGGGACGATCAGCGTGTCGAACGTCGGGGGAGTGGGGGCGATCGAGAGCGCGGCACCCGTTCTTGTTCCGGGCGGGGGCGTGGCGATCGTGGCTATTGGAAGGGCGAAGTGGGTGTGGGACGTTGATAGGGGAGACGGGAAGGGGGAGCGGAGGCTGAAGCTCGGGGTGAGCTGGTCGGCGGACCATCGTGTCGTGGAGGGTGCGGAGCTCGTCGCTTTCATGGAGACTTGGAGGAGCTGGGTCGAGGCGCCACAGAGACTCATTGCTGACAGCGTATAAACCGTTGGGGACTCGAGGGGCGGCTCACCTACGGAGACGCGTCCTTAGCAGGACCTACAGTAGATTAGTGCACTTTGTATAACTTCAGACGGGGGCTCGGTGCAAAATCATTCCATTGAAAATCCATCCAGAGATCCAAAGTGACCATTACGTGACTGTACAATACTTGTGTTACGCACGTTGGACGTGCGTAACACGGGCATAAGTACCGGATATCAGTTTCCAACACTGTCTGCTGGACTCCCGATAGTGATGCTGCCGTAGTTGGGATTCAAAGCGGAACCCGCCCGCTGGACCGTAGGTTTGGGCGACATGTTCGAGAGAGCACCATCAGTCTCAGTGGCCCGGACCCGACTAGCAGGCATGGGACTCAGGTTCCGGCTGCCGACCAATGGCGTCGATTCTCCGGCCCCAGGAAGGGCATGGGTGCCGACGCGGTACTCGATGATTCTGGAGTTATTGACCATCCGTGAGCACGGATCGCGTTAGTAAAGCATAAGTGCGAAGACCATACCCTTTCATGACAGCAGCGTTTTTCATGCGAGATGCCCGGCGTTTCGAGACATTATCTTCGTAACGGTCAGTCTCGTCAACGATCTCTTCTGAGATGATCTCCTCGATGATATCCTCAAGGGTAATCACACCGATGGCACCACCCTCCACGCCGGGTGTACGGCTTAGCAGGAGCAGATGGGCGCGACCTGTTTGGCTGAGACATACTATGAATGCGAGGCGCAATGAGGATGAAGCCGAAACACTTACAAATAGTCCAAAGCCTGGAAGCAATTGATGGTCGGTGGCGCTTCGGGTAGGAGTGATAGCGGGAGCTCAGAAGCCGGGATAGAAGATGACGGGTCGTAAATCGACAACTGATAAGTCAGTTTAGAGCAAGAACGTGTCATTGAGGATAACGAAGAGAGAATTACGGTCTTGACAAGAAGAATGCCAATGAAGGCGAGCGGGTGTCCAGGCTTGTGAACGGGAATGCGCGAGTAGCCACTCCGTAAGCTGTGATAACATTAGTTTGACCGTAGGATGTCAGGCGGACAGGGAACGGACAGGTAGTCGACCGTATTATGGTCTAATACGCGATCCGCGCTAATTGTGACGACATCCTGGAGACGAATATCTGAGCTGTGACCTATCTGCGGTTGTGTAAAAAGTGCGGCTAACCTGCATTGGAGTCATGATCTGCTCAACCTGTTTGTTGTTCAACTCAAGGACGCCGTTGAGTATACTAATTTCATCGTCGCGAAGGGGTTCCTCGCCCTGACGGTGAAAAGCAAGGAAAGAACGGAGTTCTGCTTTCTTGTACGTGTGTGTCTCGTTATGGCCAAGAACGCAATCAAGCAACTTGGCAATAGGCCAAGCGATAGGTGCTGCAGAGAGTCAATAAAAGGGAAGGAAAAAGAGTAGGGCAAGCTGACCGAAGAGGTACATCATTGCCAATACAACTGGTGCACAGGATGCGCCGACTGAGAGGCCGTAGCGGACACTGACGGCTTGGGGTATGATTCTACAAGAACTATAAGCAAGAGGCATGGTAGTCTGATGTAGAGGTACGCACTCTCTGAGGGTGGGAGAATGGTAAAGGATGTTTAGAGACCTGTAACATAAGAGATAAGGTGGCATACCCGAATATAACTAACGGGGCGGAGAGCTGGTCAAAACGGGATGAGACCGGCAAGAAGAAGATTGCGTACCAATCATGGTAGTAGAGATAGCTATGGCGGCTATGCCTCCGCCGAGCTGGAAATTGGAAAATGATGGTGAGAGAAGACGAATGGAAAAAAAGAAGAGGCTTGGCTTACGGCACTGTCCAAGAAAATGGGGAGACTTTCGTTGACGATCTAAGAGGGAAGATATGGGAAGAGTATGTCTGAATCGGTGAGGACGGAGACGTACGACGTTGCCGAGGAGGAGCACCTAGAAAGGGAGAGAGCTAAAGATGGATGGAAGGAAGGGAGTGAGGGAAAAGGACATACTACGAGAACCCAGTGGCGTCCGCGTTGAAGGAGAGAGAGAACTGGATGGAAGGTGGTGAGAGAGAGAAGAGGAGGAGATAAGGGAGGGGGGAGACCTTTCTGGGCGTTCTTGCGTTCCTTTGGGTCGTCTGAGGAGGTAGAGAGAACACGGAGGTGGAGCTCATCGAGGCCCATTAAACCGAGGGTGAGGCTGGAAAGAGAAGTGAGTGGGGAGCAGGGAAGAAGATAGCAGAGAGAGTTGGGGACGAACCCAGCGAAGACACCGCCAGCAAGGACAAGGCCAATGCTGGCTATGAGCCTGTACCAGAAGTCGGGGGAGCCGAATTCCTGGCCTGGCTCGTCTGAGGCATCTGGGAGGGCGACGAAGAGGGAGGGAAAGGCATGTACAGGGGTGAGGAGGGAGAGTAAGAGACGGAAAGGCATGTTGAGGGAAGAGGAGAGACGGACGGACTGCCAAGAACTGAAGAGAATGGACGGGGAATAAGAGGCCGGGCGAAGCTGGAGGTCGTCTGAGCAGACGAGCAGGGGTGAGATCTTGAGACTCCGTCCCACTCTCCGTGGGCGATCGGCGCGCGCGGCTGACCGCCCAGCGTCAAGGCGCGTCACGACTTCTGTCACGTGCGACGCGTTCTGCCACTCAGAGTACGTGACGGTAACCGCCCGTGCGTTTTTGGCCAATGGCATCGGTGTTTCCTGTCTGTCGGTCCCTGCTCTCGACGGCCAACGCGAGCAGCCGCCGTTCGCTCGCCGTTTTCTGCCTGCATCGCCGTCTTCTCACCCGCTCTTTCTCCGGAAGTCTCTTCTCCTGTTTCCCGCCTCCTTTGCCGATCCCTTATCGCTACGCACACTCCATGCTCGCTGCAACCCATCCCCGCTCCAGGTCCTCTTCTCCCTCCTCTCAGCCTCCGGAGAAAAGGTCTAGGCTAGATCACCCTGCACTTGACACCTCTCAGACAGTTATTATTCAAGACCCACCCGCGCACAGCCAAACGCCACCCAGCTCCTCCAAGAAACCCCCAAAGCACAAGAAGTCAAAAAAGAAGACTCGCCCTCCAGAGCCTTTCTCTTCCGAAGATATCCTTACCAGAGAGGTCGTTGCCCTCCTCGGAGACGATTATGTCCTATCTCTTACCCCTCATGGCCTCGACTGGCAACCTCCATTCGACCTCTCCACTCATCTCGACCTCTCCGTCTCCCGTATCTCCCCTTCCACAGGTCAGTATCCGTTCTCCAGCCTCTCTTCCCTTGCAATCTTCCTCTCGCTTCTCCGTTTATCCAACACAACTCTCCACCCCCGTGCGCTATCTTACTGGAGCCGATTCTGCTTAGCTTTCCCAGACAATGTCTCATGACCTTGCCCTTCAGGCGAATCCCTCTCCATTGCAGAACACGATGGTAGGAAGTGGGTTATCGTAACCCCCCTCTCCCTGCCAGGCGAACGTATTCGCGTCCGCGTTTACCGTCATTCACGTCTCCATTCTCATGCCGACCTCCTCGAGATTCTCGATCCAAACCCTGAATGGAGAGACATGTCTCGAGTACAGTGCCAATATTTTGGCAAATGTGCCGGCTGCCAATACCAGGTCAGTCCGTGATCGTCTTACTCTTCGCTTGCTACTACCCTGACCTCCATGTCAAGATGTTGTCTTATGAGCAGCAGCTCGATCTGAAACGCGACACCGTCGTCGAGGCATACAAGAATTACTCTAGTCTGTGTCATCTTCATGTCCTTCAATCAGACAGGCTTAACCATCGCGTTATATTTACGTACAGGTATATGTCCTGAATTGATTCCTCCAATTCAGCCCACTATTGGATCACCCCTGCAATATCATTACAGAACAAAGTTAACCCCTCATTTTCAACGACCCCCGTTCTCTTTTCAAAAAGCTCAGAAACGTGGTGATGCCCCCGTCATTGAAGGCAAACCCGACTGGCTCAAGATTGGTTTCCACCAAGTCGGTACCAGGCATGTAATGGACATCGAGGCAAGAGCGTTTCCCTCCTTATGTTTTCTCTGGTTCCCTTGTCTCATTCAAGCTACAGGAGTGCCCCATCGCTACGCCTGTGATCAACAAGGCCCTCGGCCCTGTCAGAGAGAACGTTATCAAGTACGTCTCTTCCTATGCTTCCCAAACCCCGGACTCATCATTCGTAGAAACGTCGCAAAGTTCAAAAATGGCGCAACGCTGCTTTTGCGTGACTCGCTACCGCCTGATTCGCCCGCAGACGACACCTCGGTCGCGTCTGATTCCGCCACAGTGGAAGAGGATGGCCACATTTGCGTAATCGACCAGAAGGGCACCGTCCACGAACGTGTGGGCGACATGCTCTTCGAGTACACCGCAGGCACCTTCTTCCAGAACAATAACTCGGCCCTGGTTCCGCTCACGTCGTACGTGCGCGACGCCGCTTTCCCTGCTACGGACGAATCGGAGGGCACCGTTGTGAAGCCCACGCACCTCGTGGACGCGTATTGCGGGAGCGGTCTGTTCTCGATCATGCTCGCGCCCCATTTCGACAGGGTCGCTGGCATCGAGCTCTCGGCCGAGTCGATCCGCGCGGCGCAGCGCAACGCAGAGCTGAACACGCTCTCGGCCGAGAAGGTCTCATTCATGGCTGGGGACGCCGCAAACATCTTCGACGCCGTGCTCGATTTCCCGCGGGATCGCACGGTGCTGGTCATAGACCCACCGAGGAAGGGCACCGACCAACGGTTTATCGAACAGATGATTGCATTCGGGGCGAGCACGGTCGTCTATGTGAGCTGCAACGTGCATACGCAGGCACGGGATGTCGGTCAGATACTGCAGAGGAGCGAGGCGAAGGCGAATGAGGGCGGAGGGAAAAAGTATGTGTTGGAGAGCTTGCGTGGGCTAGATCTGTTCCCGCAGACGGCACACATAGAAGCCATCGCGGTCATGAGGCTGGTGTAATCCAAGAATATTATCCTACTAGTAATGTACACGCCGAGTTGAATCGTGCGTGTACATCATGTCCAATTACTAGCATAATGTTAGGTCATCCATCCTGGTGTCCGTTATAGTTCGTTCAATGCGAAGCCTTCTCCGAGGAAGTGACATCCCCCAACTTCTGCCCAACTTTGACCTTCTGGCCGGCGGAGACGAAAAAGTCGAAATTGTGGGGCGCTTCGAAGACGAGGACGACGGTGCTTCCGAGGCAGAAACCACCCATCTCTTCGCCCTTGATGAGGGGCTGGCCGTTGAGGATGGGGGACGCGGCGGAGTAAACGGCTTCGGTGAAGGTCCCTACGGGGTGTCCACGGCGCGAACCGACGTTGGTGCGTAATGCCTAGACACGCGTCAGCACGACGTAGAGTAATGGGGAACAGGTATGTATGTCCCACCTGATCAAAGTTGACCTTGATGCTCCCCACGTTTGTCGCACCGACGGGAACCATACTGAAGAAGCCGTGCTTCCACCGCCCAAGGAGAGCAACCCGCTCGTTGAGAACAAATAGATTCTCCAGTCGTTTCGCCATCCAGGGCGAGACTGAGAACAGATCACCTAAATCGAACATGAACATGACACTCAATGTGAAGGACATGGCACGAGATTACGTACCGACGAAGTGTCGCCTACGTTCAACGACCCATGCGGCAGGACTATGGAAGCGGTGGTAATCACCAGGCGCCAGATAGACGACCACGAAGAACGTCTCGTTCCCCGGTTTCGTCCGCACGCTCGTGAAGCTGTCCCTGCGGACTAAGGAGGGGCGCAGCCCGACCTCGGTAGCCATGCTGACATCCTGCGCGACGGCCTCCGTGGCTGGCTGGTCGCGAGGCACGGATGCATCCACGCGCTCCCCGTGTTTCTTGGCAGAGGCGCCTGTCCGCGCAGCACCGTCTGCGTCTGAGGGAGAGGTCTCTACCGTCGGTGTCGAGGTGCCTGAAGATGATGGTGTCGAGGTGCCGAGCAAATCCTGGAGACTGTACTCGATGCCGTTAATCTCCGCGAAGTGACGGTGGTTCACCTCCTCCATCTTCTGGTCAGGGAACTCGACTGTCGCTGCGGCCGGGGTGCCGGGTCGCGCGACACCAAGAAGGGCATCGACGGAGTAGGTGCTGCCTTTAACTTGCTCGATTCGGCCGTCCTTGATTACACCGAAGTGGAGCACACGACCGTCGGCCGGGCTGACCTACACCCTCGTGCGGATGAGAGGAGGAACGAGAGGAAGAAGGGATGTGGCGTACGAGGACTGCCTCGGCAATGGGACGTGTGCCATCCTTGAGCTTTCTGTAGAAGAATTCTCCGAGGCTGGCGTACTGCGTCAGGTCTTGAGGGTCTATTTCCTCAAGGTCGCACCCGAAAAATCTGGCGTATATGCGGAAACCAATGGGCCGGAACCATACGGGCAATTCAAGGGAATTGACATATCCCCATACACGCGACATATTCCTCAAAGGTAGCGCGCCGATGACATGCACCTAATGGAGGGATGAGTTGCCGCTTGTAGGTGCCGGGTTGCCCCACACTGGGCGCATTGCAAGCACGTCTGTGGGGGCGCAAGAGAGGACTTACGTGCCATGGTCCTTTCAGTCTAACTATCTCCTGGCCATCCTCATTTACAAGGACTTCCCGCGAGGTGGACTTCTTGCGGTACTGCAATACGACTAGAAGGAGCGCGCCAGCAGCTATGGGGAGTGGGTACCACTTTGTCGGAGTGTTTTGCCACGCATCGACTAGCCTCTCTGGGGAGCGAAGTGAGCACCGGGAGAGGCACGTTCGGAGATGAATGAGGACTTACTGTAGAGCGGGACGTGCGGACCCGTTGAGTTGTCATAGTTGTTCCGAGCATCATGTGAGAGCAATCTGAGCGTGGATGCTCGTAGGAAGGCACCGGAGCGTGCAAGATGACCCTTGACGGTAGCCCTCCTGGAGAAGAGGGTCGAGAATGGAGACGAGTTATGCTGCGTGAACTTCATCGTCGACCATGGCCAGTGTGCGCTGGGTGCCAATTGCGAACCTTCGCCTAGAGCTTAAATACATGCCTTCCACCTGGCGGCCCGGTGGCTCCCGTAATAGGCGGCAACATGGCCGCCCAGATGGCCACGATGTCCTGGGACGCTCCACAAGTTACAACGACGCTACAGCAATCAGGTCCAGGATAGGAAAAATGAATTTACAACAAGCCCAAGCGCATTGGCATGCCACACATTACAATTCCCCATCCCGTACAAAAATCCTCGCTTAGCTGCTCATGTCGCTCACGGATTCCCATACACCCTTCAAGTTCTCCTTCCACAGGGTCACCTTGCCATCTCCACAGCTGACCGCCAGAATATTTCCCGCGAGAGACCACGATACTCGCCACACCACGTCCGGAAACTTGCCCACAGGCGCAGGAGCGGCACCGGGAGCGGCAGGCGCGCTCATCGAGGACGGGTCGAGTGTCGTCTTGGCCCATGGTGCTGTCAGCGAATCTTTTGTCCAGATGACCACCGTCTTGTCCTGCGACGCAGTTGCAATGTACGAGCGCGGCAGACCGATGTTCGGTGCCCAGGCAACGTCACGCACCCAGTCCTGGTGGCCCTCAAGCACGTCCTCTTCCACCCACTGCTGCGTGTCGTCGCGGAAGCCCCAGATTTTGACGAGGTTGTCGCAGCCAGCGGAAGCAAAACGCTTCACAGAATGCACCGCACCGGAGGACTGGCCGGGGACCGTGTTCAACGGTTGAGGGACGAGGAGTGATCCAGGCTGTACTGCGGGTGCCCAGGACACGGCATTGCAGCCGATGGCATGACCCTCGAAGACGTCGGCACCCCATGTTCCATCATCTACAGCCGGAGAGGTACGTCATGATCGAAAAGGTGCGTAAGGAGAACGGTAGTGGAGGACGCGTAAGGAGTCGGTCGTGAGCGATGGAATGAGCGCAGGTGGTTCAGGATGCACCAGGGAAAGGAAAAGGACCAAACGGGAAGGAATCATATCAGTCGTCAACAGCTGTATGAGATTATGTGGCACGGGTGGGCGTACCTTTGAAAGTGAGGACGGAGATGGTGCCGTCAGAGGATGCACAGGCAAGGATGGCTCCCAGCTCATGGGGTGCCCATGACACAGAGTTTACTGACGCAGAGTCAGAGGGAGTTACGTAGGCGTAGTTATAGAAACGGACCCGAAGCTTTGTGGAGGGTGTGCTCCTTGATCTTGGTCCACCCGCCCACACCAGAAGCCTGTCCCGGCTGCTCCTTCCAGATGATGACTTTGCCGTCGTAGGAACACGACGCGAGGATCTGGCCAAACTTGGGATGTGCCCAGGCTACTTGCCAAACGGGGCCGGTATGGCTGCAAACGAAAGGTTTGAGGGGAAGTGGTGTGGTTGTATGATGAACGGACTCACCCCTTGAGCGTATGCCCACTCGCGTGCTGGGTCTCTCCGTCGACGACATCAAACACCTTTACCGTCCTGTCAGAAGAACAGGTCGCAAGACGTTTCCCGTAGTAGTCGAGTTGGGCATCATGCTAGTTGGACTGTGAGGCTGAGTGGGAGATAGCTGAGGAGGCAAAACATACAATCATGTCCTCATGGGACGTCTCAATAGACACTGGCTCTCCTGGGGTTGCCGATGGCTAGAAAAAGGATCAGCGGAAACTCTGCAGTAGCGCTAGAAATGAAACTCACCATGACTGGCAATATGGAGAGGTGAAGGAACTGAGGAATACTATGCTGGGAGCCAGCTGAGGCCGAAGTTATTACTTACACTAACAGGCGACGTGGATGGACCATCCGAGCGGAGGCGCCCGTCGAGGGAACCACGTGACCATCGCGTTGTGCAAGCTGCCAGTGCCACTGGAGTCTCCGTGAAGGCTGAAGCACGCACTGGCACCGTCCTTGTCTTCTCCCGCCACTCGTCCCAACCCCCGTCCGACCCCTTCACTTGCAAGGATACGCGCACGTTCGACGACTCCGCTCTGTACTGGATCTCTGCTTGAGTCGGACACTCTCATCATGGCCTCGGACCTCTCTGCCCTCCTCAGCGCGTCCAAAGCTTTGACTTCCCACCTCTCCCGTCCAGACTTACCTTCCGTAAACCTCTCCTTAGACCAGATCGAGGCTCAGTCCCGTAGACTCGTGTCAAGACAGCCAGGAACTTCCGCAGATACTAGCCGCGCGTAAGTTGTCTATGAGCTGCTCCATCGGCGCTCCTTTGACAGTATGCAACCTTCTCGCGCTCCTTCACAGCAACTACCTGCTTGCACAAGCACACGTAGATGCATCTGCCCTTGCAAACTCAATTGCTCACCTCAACACCCAATCCACCTTCTCCCCACTCCAAGCCCTCCAAGACACTGATGTCGCAGGCTACCTCCGTCATGCCCACGAACAGAACCTGATTTCCACCATCGAGGAAGGACGCAGAGAGACTCAGGAAGAATTTTATCGCGTACTCGAAGATCGCAGTCGGCGAGATTGGGAGGCACGCAAGAAACGCGTCTTCGAGCAACTCGGTGCCCGCGTTGGGGGAGAGAACAGGGCCGTTGCTGAACTCAAGAAAAGCACACACGGAAAGAGTCTCCTGTCGGTGAGTATTCCCATTGTTGTTTCCCAACAGGTACCTTCCTACAAGAAGCGTCCTCTCTCCGTCAAATGTAATTTGCTTTGAAATTAACCACACTTTGTGTAGGCAAGCATTGGCCCCAGTCCAAACCTGCAAATGCAGAGCAAGATGATGGCATATGACCGCGTCATCTCTGACCTGAACTCCGCCAGATTACGCGGGATATCTTTCCCCATCATTCACGGCCTCTTCGGAGCTGCAGTCGCCACTGGCGTGAGCACTGCTGATCATTGTCTCTCTCCTACACCGTCTAATACTTCTATCGCAGGACCCCCAGAAAGTTGATCAAATTGCCCAAAACTTTCACGTCCTCGCGAAGATTGCGGGGGAACAACCCCAACTTCCTCCAGTCTCGCATGCTGGCGCGCATGTTCTGAATACGCCGCTCATGGAGCGCAAGCACGCACGTGCATATCTTGGCGATCCCGAGTCTCGCGACGCTGTCGAGCTTCGTAGGCAGATTGCTAGGGGCGCACGGCGTGCGCTGGAGGAGCAGTACTTCGACGTAGTCCAACGCACGATACATGCGCGGGCAACAGAGGCGCGACTTGGTGGGGATCCGAGTGTCGCGAACAAGATTAAAGCATACGCACTCATCAGGCACTATCAAAATGGGGCTTGGGAGGACAAGATTGAGCTTGTCGCAGGCCAACCACTGTGGGCCAAATTCTTCTACCTGATCCGTACCGGGCATGCTGCAGAAGCAGTAGAGGAGGCGACACAGTTTCAGACAGCCATCGAGAGCCGCGAATCGAGCTTCGTGAGCCATCTACGGGCATGGGTCGAGTCGCCTGACAGGCGGTAAGTTCGAGCATGTTACATAGTATTCAGCGTGACTGACTAATGGCTATCAAGGCTGCCAAAACCTCATCGTGACCAACTCCATGCGGCGTACAACGCGCATATGCTCCACTCATCCACTGCAGACCCGTTCAAGCTGGCTCTCTACAAGCTCATGGGCAAGATTGACCCTACGCGGCGGAGCGTCCCGCAAGTTACGGTGACCACCGAGGATTGGCTATGGTTCCAGCTCTCCATGGTGGACGAGGAAGAGTCTGGCGGCCTGCGGGGCTTGGCAGAGGTATTGCTCAACTACGGCGAACACCACTTCGATGGTGTCCCCGGCCAAAAGGGCGCGAAGAGGGGGGTTTGGGCAGGTGTATTGCTTATGTGCGGTCAGTTTGAACGGGTAAGTCCGCAAGTATTTTGTAGACGAGCTGAAGATTATCTGACGACGTTGGTAGGCCGTTGCGGCATTATGGGATCATCACGAGACGGAGATCGAAGCCGTTCACCTTGCAATTGCCCTTGCATACCATGGTCTTCTACGCGTGCCGTCGAGGGCAGAGACTTCAGACGTCACACCTTGTACGCAGGGATCTGATACTAGTATGTGCGAGTAAACTGACTCCTTTTCCAGTGACTCTCTCGCCTGCGTCTCCGCCAGCCCTCAGTTTGTCTACCATCATCTGGCGATATGTACGTCAATTCGTGCGAATGGATGCGCGGGAGGCTTTGCAGTATGTATATTGCGTATGCCTTAGTGCAGACCAACCCGGTGGTGTCGGCAAGGAGCAGGTTGAGAACGCCTGGGAGCTCGTTCGCCGCATCATCGTTCTTGCAAACACGGGTGCAGCCTGGGAGGAGCTTGTGGGAGGATTTAGGCCTGACGGCACGCGCTTCGTACGTTCCAGCCTTCCCTTCTTTACTTGCACGCGACTGAGGACCTTCCCATATAGAGCGGAGCGATCGAGCAAAGCGCTCCGCTGCTCCAGCTTGAGGGCGTGCGTGAATACAACGGACATATCCTTATTCGCGCCGCCAAGTCGTCCTCGGAGGCTGACCGCATACCTGAGGCGATCAAGCTCTACAACCTTGCGGGCGACTATACGACTGTTATCTCGGTGCTCGCCCACGCGCTAGGTAACACGATTGCGCAGCCAAGCGTAGATGAGAAGGCGCGGACGATCGAGAAAACCGCGGCCGACATCCTCAGGCATTATGAACGAACGAACAGGGCCGTGGGCAAGGAGCGCGATGCAGTAATCAGGCTGCTGAGGGTCCGAGAAGCGATGGACGCGAAGGATGCAGGACGGGTCGACACGGCGCTTGAGGTATATTTTGACCTTTCACCCAGGAAAATAGTGGATGCTCACGCCGTGTGTAGCTTATGGAGTCGACGGATCTCGTGCCCATGGACGGAGACGTAGCGAAAATCACTAAGCGGGCGGAAGAGTTTCGCGAATTACCAGATGCGCTGCAGCGTAATCTGCAGACGTTCCTCACGCTCACGATGGACATCCTCGCTGCTGTTCACCAGAAGGTCAAGAACTCTTCGCTGCCCGACGTTTTGCGACAATCAGTAAGCCGTTATGTTACTGTGATGAGGGTGAGAGTGCTAACAAGGCATGCCGACAGACTTTGGCATCGTTACGCAAAAAGTCTAGGTCTCTTATCATATTTGCCGGGAACCTGAAGTACAGAATGTCGCCCGAGGTGTACTCGTATCTTGCGCGGTTGGATGTAGAGATCGCTTTGTAATAGTTGCAGCCAGTGGCCTATATCACGATTCGCTCCCCATCCTAGTATAATCACTTAAAAGGACCGAGTATTCAGAGCACCGAGGCTGTAGGGCTTCTGTCTCCTTGAATATGCGGCTCTACTAGCTGTGCGTACTTACTGTTGCGCGCGACAGATAGATATAGGGACGTGTACCTGCACGCATGGTTGACGTTTGTATCTGCAGGCCCAAGCACAAGCATATGCAGTCACGGCTCAAGGCAGGTTATTCAACCCATCCGACGAGCATGCTATGACCATATCCATTATCCTCACTCATCCTACCTACATCATGATCGTCCTTTCTCGCAACCCCTTGCGCTCTGTTATGACTGACCCATCACTGGCATACCTCAACATAGCGGCGACTAGTTGGAGCGTTCTACCTTTGACTGATTCAATCGAACGCCGCAGTCTTTACTGCCCTCGCTCCCACCTGGCAAGCGAGCGAAGGTACGATACTCCATCATGAACTCAAGCGCGACTGAATGCGAGTCAGGGGAAGAATTGTGGCCATCGTCCGATATTGAGGTCTGATCACCAGTCACGAGTACTAGTCACATGTCACTAGGGTGACCCTTCAGTCACAGTCTTGTCACGCGCCTTCGTCGTCTGACCTGTGACAGGGTCACTCAGCTGCCTGATCCCGGACTCGGAGTGCCTGGTCACTTGCTCCGGCCACAGACCTAGTTTTCTTCCATACCACCGCCCCGTCACTACTGCTCTCGTCTCTTCATCCCGGGCCACATCCTGCTTGACGATCTGAGCTCTCCACTGGAACATAACACTTACATCCTCGGTGTGAACGCAGATTGGCCGGAACTCTGGCGTTGACCTGCGCAGTCCTCCCAGGTTCGTCTTGCACCACAACCCTTTCAAATGCCTACGTTATAGTCGCTTCCTAAACCATAGATTTGGTAGGATAAGCTTGGCTTCCGGGATTCTGAATCGCCCGAGGCTCCACGACGCTGCCAAAGTCGTGCCTTCACCAAGACTTAGGTTCGTCAAAAGCCATCCTCATCCACTCTGAGCCCTAGTTGTTGAGCTTGTCGTGCCCCTTAGAATAAGATCCAAATCACCCCAGCCTTGTGTAACTTTCCCACCATGTCCACACGACAATCCCGCTCAGCAAGTATACCGATACCCCCTAGCTCCGTCGCTCGTAGTCTCGAGAACGTGATCCCCATGTCATTCAGCCCCCCTCCTATTCCGCGAGCTCGCGTGCCTAGTGCCGGTACGTCTGCAAGCTTCAATCTCAACCGAGGCATCCACCTACCGCCTCGAGCCACCTCGTCTTCCTATGCCTCTGCTGCTATTACAGCAGCCCCCCGTGGTCGTGCTTCTGGTCCCTCTCAAGCCAGCTCTCCACCCGTATTCGAGCCACGAATCATCCGTGCTTCCCCATCTCCTAATCCGACTCGTGATCCAGCATGCAACCCTCCATATTCTCCAGCAACTTCCCCGGCGCGTCCTCGACGGCAGAGTTCCGGAGTCCGCACTCAGACTTCTCTTGGAACCAGTCCTGTAGCCCATCGTCCATATCCCCCCGCGCTTCCTGGACATCATACACCCCATGGCTTTCCACGCCCGGCATACTTGGACAACTCCGCCCTTCGGGATATGCTTCACACGGAGCCCGCGTCGTCTTCCCTGGCGACTACTTCTCGTTTGACCTATCCGGCTTCTGGACACGACGTACGGCCAGGCACTAGCCCCGCTCCTACTATTCCTTATCCATACCTTCGTCGCGAACTCACCCCTTCCGGGGACAGTGATGATGAAAGCGTGGCTGCGACCACCACTTCTCCGCCCGCTGTGGGTGCGGTCACCATGCTCAGTACCAATAACGTGTTGATGCTACCAACGAGATGGAGCGAGCAGGACCGCACTCCCTCTTTGAGTGTTTCGCTCGATGGTCGGGAATTAACCTTTACGGGGCCTTCTTGTATGGGTGAACGCGAGTCCAGTGCAGCTCGGACTAACCATTCCATACCCCCTGCATGTGGTATTTATTATTACGAGGTCGAGATCCTGCATAAGTGTCCAAAGGGGTGCGTCACTGTGCCTCGAAACATCGCAGATGCTGATTCTTTCCCACAGTCCCATTAGTATCGGGTATGTCTAGAGCATCTAGGCTTGGCTAGATAACTGACTTCGCCTAAGATTTTCTGCGCCTGACGTGCGATTGTCCCGTCTCCCGGGTTGGGAGAAGAACACTTGGGGATACCATGCCGACGATGGGTGGGCATTCCCTGGCCATAAGGATGGAACTGCATATGGGCCGACTTTTGACAGTATGTGGCTCTGATTTTTTCCTGCCTGTTTTTGATTGTGACGAGTGTGGCTTGCCGCGCAGCTGGAGACGTCATTGGCTGTGGTATCGACTTCAGTCTGAATAGGGTTTTCTATACCAAGAATGGAGGCTTCCTCGGTACGCATCAGCAGCACATATAGGCTGTCTTTCTAATTGATGTTTTGCATTGCAGGGCTTGTCTTCGAGAATGTGGGCAAGACCACGGAAATTTACCCATGCATTGGCATGCGGCAAACGCACGAATCTGTCCGCGCCAACTTCGGAAGCTCGCCGTTCCGGTTCGCGATCGAGGATCATGTCCGCACACAGCGCGATATTGTCTGGGGAAACGTCATGAAAACTCGCATCGACTGGAGCCTTCTGGGACTTGGGCCCCGCCAGATGGAGGAAGAACACAAGGTCGTGGACATAGATTCCAAGGCGGCAGATGATGATGGCTCTGCGGATGAAGATGCTCGTGCACCCCTCCGAAAGCTCGTCTTGGCATATCTGGCTCACCACGGCTATGCTCGCACCGCACGCGCGTTTCAGAAACAATGCGCAGATCGTTCAATTGCTGCATCAGACAAGATCCGTGCACATTCCAAAGCTGACCTTCTTGACGATGAGGTCACGATGGCAGTCGACGACGCGCCGGCCGTCGCGAGCACCCCTGGGCCGCCTGGTGATTCGGACTTTGGTTTCGATCACGAGCTAAACACTCGCCTATCGATCACGAACGCCATTGTGCGGGGGGACATTGATGCCGCCTTATCCCTCATCGAGTTACACCACCGCATGGTGCTCGAACGCGAAGGCGGACTCGTGCATTTCCGGTTGCGCTGCCGCAAGTTTGTGGAGCGCGTTCTTGAGGCCGGAGAGGCGCTTCGTCGCGTCAAGGAGGCCGAGGGAACGAGGAGCCTGACTCCGAAGGTCGCCGCGCTCCACACACTCGACGGAGAGGGTGTAGTGGGGGCACTAGATGGAGTGGGTGCGATGGATGTGGACGATCCATCGCTCGAGGCCCATTTTGCCTCGTCCCCATCTGCTCTTATCACCCCATCGTCTTCCATGCTGGCCATTACCTCCCCCACAGCTATGTCTACACCGTCTACGGTAGCGACCTCTGCACACACTACATTGTCAGCTGCGGCGCGTGCGTCCCTGCACACCGCGCTCAGCTATGGCCAAACACTTGAGGCGGACTACAAGAATGACACGCGGCCAAGCGTGCGCGCACACTTGCGGCGCACGTTTGGAGTTGTTGCGTACGACGATCCTGTCGCGGCTGGGGGAGAGGTCGCCGAAATTGCGGGACAGACCGCACGCAATGCCCTTGCCGCCGAAGTTAATCAAGCGATTCTCGGTGAGTTGCACGCGTTCTGATCTGTCCCCCGCGTTTCGAGCGATTGACGAATAATCATGGCCAGAGTCCCAAGGCCGTCCAGCCCACCCAGCGCTAGAGACACTTTTTCGCCAGGCGGGTGCTTGTATGACCCAACTTGGGCTACTTAATGTCGGCTCAGTCGCATTCGCGGATGTACGTAGGGAGTTCCTCGAAGTGTGAGCGATGAACTGTAATAGCGAGGTAAAATTGTTCGTACGTGACGTCAAGTTGTAAATTACTCTATTCCGCCCACGGACCTGATTTGAATTGTGCTCTTTATCATATGTCTCTGGTTCGTACATTAGAATCCAAGAGGTTTTCAGGAATTTGATAGCAAAAATGCAAGCAATAGGGAGTCAGATTTTTAGAGAAGGTGTAGTCCTCAATTTGGGCTGCAGTCTTAGTGGATTGCTGACAAGTTGCGCAGGATGCTTCAGTTGGCCTCAAGTTACCTGTTACATTGTCAGCAAATGGACAGCATTGGGAATACCCCTCGTATGCAATTGGCACTAAGGGAGGTGATGGTGGTTACATTACCACTATTTTGTGGGCAATCATGATAGTATAGAGGTCAATATGGTGTCGAAGATGCCAAATGCTAGTGAACCACTAATATTCAGTAATGCACTGCTAATGAAGTATTGTGCATGAGATATATAGATGCAATTCATTACAAACACAATGCATAACTGCCTACAAACCGTACAGTCTGCAGAGATTATCATGCTGCTACTACTAGCCAGGTCTAGCATTAACCACATCAACTGCCTTGAGCAGACCTACTAACACTAATCAGATACAAATAATGAAAATAGATGTGGTTCATATTTAGTCTTTTTCACAATGTACTTCACTACATATATTAGGAATTAGCAAGGATATGTATGCCACTTGTGACTTAAGCTGAATTATGACTAACTGAGGGAGGACAGGTAAGCCTGGAGGCCATCCATGCATTAGGCAAGAAAGGCTTGCCTATGTAGGCATCTGTAGTCTATAGAGGCCTGCAGGATGCATAAACAAGTCTTGATTCTGCAGAACATTATATTGCCATCCTAAGCCTCTGTACTTCTTAGTAGAGGCCCTATAGACCCTGGTAAATACTAGTAGCTTGCTAGTATGCACTCACTATATTATATCCTGTAAGTACAACACTCAGATATTACATGAAACAAAAGCATTTTTACAAGTTGTACTATAATATATAATATGAGCTACTATTTTACTTAAAACTGGCCTACCATTGCCTCTGTAGCAGGTGTACATATTGCACAAAGATACTAGACATATTGACTAATATGGATCAGCATCCAAACTATAGCACTAAGGAAAGCACAAGCTGACTTACTTATATTATGATTGATGAGGAATAAAATAAATCATTTTTTAATGAGGCGAGCTTTGCACTAGCACTATGTAATACTTGTTGTAGATGTGGAAAAAAAAATTAGATGCAGAAAAGAAAAGCTGTAACTATAACAATTTAGAAGCTCAGCTGCAAATTTATTTACTTCTCCAGCATAGCTTTAGGGTTAGCATCAGGATTTTTTACTACCATTAGATCAAACTTAACTATGGCTATAGCTACTGTGCTCATTTTTGTTACCTCTTTTTACTTAAATGTTATACTCATCTACATAAGTACTTGGCCATTCTAGCTTAGTACCCAAGTCTAGCAAGATGTATGCTTTGTATCAACAATTGTTAAAGTGTTATACCTTATTAGAAAGATCTGCCTAAAGGCTTTCTAATGGTACTAGTTTCATCTTTTTAGAGTCAATATTGGCTAAGATATAAGCAAAATAAAAATGCATAATTGCCTCTGTTTAGATGCTCATTTTGAAACTTGGATACTGCACAGTCCATTAAAAAGCCCCACTTCCAAATGATACTAGTTTCATCTTATTTAACTTACTATTGGCCAAGATATAAATACAACAAAAAATTATGCAAATGCCTTTTTAACAATGTAGATACTTACAGTATATAGGAGCTGTTATACTATTAGGAAGCCATTTAAAACACATTTCTAACAGTACTAGATTTGTCCTATTTGGTCTGCTATAGACTAATCAATAGTGCACTTACTTTACTTACTTGCTTGTTTTTAATTATTTATATAATACAATGCTTCAATTGCTAAAGTTTATAGGCCTTAGCAAAGGCCACTCAAATGTTTTCCAATAGTGTTGATTTTATATCATTAGAGTTAATATTGACCAAGCTATAAGCAAACCAAAAAAACCACAAATATCTTGGTTTTAGGTACTTATATTATCATTTAAGCACCTATAGGATGCTTATATCACATATTGCTTGTTTTGATATAATTATATAATAGAAGGCCTTGTCACTTTCAGGACCACATGTAGATACAGGGGTTGTACAAGGAGAGGTAGAGAGGATTTATAAGAATGTAATAGACTACAAGCTTAGAGTGATACTAGATAGGATAAAATGTGAGAGATGGACAATATACAGTGATGGGCATTGCCCCTTACTACATGTAGATGAGGGACCTTTTTTGGTTGTGAGGCACCTGTAGTACCAGAGGTCCACAGATCTACATGTGATAAAATATCAGTTAGTAGTACTAGCTTAAAATTTCATGTTGCAATGTGCTTACTATAGCATATATGAAAGAGAGTTAAGGATAATAGAGGCGTGGCTCCCTCTTTATCTGGCGAGGGTAAAATAACATACATGTAATATAGTACTGACTAACCCAGCTATCTGCTCAGGGGTCTCTACTAGCTCTACTAGTACTGCTCAAGAGATGACTATCAGTAGTACTATAGTACAGATTGTGTACTAGGTAGAGAAGATATAAGCAAGCAAGTTGTTATAACTGGCTATCAAGTAAGATCAGGGAGACTTATAAGAATAAACAAGGATATCAATAAGCATTTGTATAGTAAGAGTAGAATGAGGCTTAATAGTTAGGGCTAAGGCTAAACATGGGTCCAGATTACTTCAAGTTTGCAGGTTGAGCCGCAAAAACCTGGACCCGGAGCTGCCATGACCCAGATCTGGCAGATCTGGCTCTTCCGGATCTGGATCTAGTGCAGATCTGGGTCGGGGTTTGGCCTGCCAGAGGATCTGCTGCAAATGATCCACACCTTAGGTCTCTCACTCACAACCACTACCTTGGATAGCTATGCTTCAGATTTTGGATCTTACTGGGGATATCTGATGCTATCTACATGATCTCCCATGCTTCAGTAACACTTGGGGCCTTAGATTTATCAAGATTATCTACACAAGATCAAAGTCTAGGTACCATTATGGCCATATCATGGCCATTTCTTGGTCAATTTGGATAATTTCTACTGCATTGGACAGCTATGGTTTCAGGCTTTTGAACATATATAACATTGTAAGTCACCATTTACTAGTTCTTTAAATATCTGCTATGCATTGGTTACTATTAAGCAAGACCTATATCCTTTCTCCTGGACTCAAACCCTGTTCATTTCACTTGAAACTGGGTATATAGTTTCCCCTTCATATTCTCTATTGATTGCATCCCTTTTTATCGCTTTCCACCTGATACAATGGCTGCTATAACCAGCACACCCTCTTCTTTCTCCTTCCTACACTGTTTTATCTATATCTCTTCCAATTCTCTACAGGTGTGAGCGATTTATACCTCATTGGAAAGCTACAAAATGTAGCTTTCTGGCAAGGTATAGAACATTCAAATCTATTGTTAAACTCAGGGCTGTAAAGGCAGAAGGTCTGACTGTAAGTCAAACAAAGAAAGATCTTCAGTCAGTGAGTGAATGACTAAAGAGCAGGGGCAGAGAATGCAGTCCTTATATACTACTAAAGAGAGTGCATGAGTAAGCACTAAAGAGATCACATGTACTTATGAGTAAGACAATAAGCAAGCATAATACAAGAATTGCACCATAGTATCAGTAAGCATGGAACTACCTAGACTATTCTAGAGCAGTGTGGATTGTCCTAGAAGATACCAGACATCTCCAGACCTCTATCTACAGTAGAACAATAGAGAAACCTAATTACGGTAATCTGCATAGCCACAAGAAGGCATATAGCCTCGTGTCCAGATAAGTCCATAGCCTAATATGTCCAAAGTCCAACATCTATCCTGTTTCCTTTTAATGTTTAGTCATCTCATATATGTATATGTATGTATGGTATCAGTTTCTCTTAAATACAATATGTATATTTTCTCTACAATATGCAGATTGACCTACAGGTTTTGAATCTGGATCCTGTGGATCCAGCTCACCTGGCAGATCTGATCCATATGGATCCAGATTAAAGTTCTAGAAGGGTCTGAATCCACAGGTTCAGATCTGGATTGATCTATGAATAATCCATGTTCAGTCTTAGTTAGGGCTGGAGACAAGACTGTATTAAGTGAAATATCTACAAGCAAAATATAGTGAGGCTTACCTGGAGACAAGAGGTCAAAACTGAGGTCTTTAGATAGCAAAGTACAGGCCTTATATATATAAGCAATAATGGAAAAGTAGACAATAGGTAACTATAGATGTAAAAAAATAAGCGAAAAACAATAGTTCTAATAACAATAGTAACAGGAAACAATAGAAACAATAGGAGCTATTGTACTATGAGAGAAAGGGATAGGTTACAATATAATAGAGGACAATAAGAACACCTGATCATTACATCTATTAAGTCTATCAGACCTGCCATATACATCAGTATGGCAGGTCAAGATAACCAAAAGCTCCCTGCAGTAGTCCCTACTAGTATCTACACAGATAATTCTACTCATTTCCTTAAAAGGTAAGGTACCGTCCCTGCTGATTTTGAGATGGGGATAGAGGGTTGAGTAAGTAGCCAGCAGCTACCAGCACTGGCATTCTATATAATACCAAGTCATGTCTACCATCACTACACCATCACCATGTATCTCCTACCTCTGCCCCCTTAGTGCTCCCTGCCCTTTGATTCCTGCTCACTGTTTCTAATGACAAGCTTACTCTTTTTCTATTTTTTTCCTTCTACCAGGCAGATTTGGCCTGTTTTTTTTTGTTCCTGTGTTAATTTGTGTTGGCAATATATTAGTATAGTCACTTTGTCTGCATGCCCACTAGCTAAGTACATCCTAGATGCTGCCTCCCATGCATGTAAGTACCACCTGCCCTCCCCCTTTTGGAGGGAAAACCATTAGGTAAGTTACAATTATGAGGCTCCAGCTGATACTGATGAGATGTCTGCTATTAGAGCCTTCCATTAGTGTTGTCTAACCTAAGTGCCCTTATCCTTGTCTTCCAAGGTTCTCCACTGACTATTACTTTGTTATGCCAGCCTCAGTCCTTTTAACAGATATCAAGTCTTTTTTGAGTTGATAAGTTTTCTGTAAGCATACCCTTGTTCACCAGATAAGTGTGACAGGCAAAAAGATTTGTTGCAAGTAGGGCATACTAGACCACTGTAGGATAGATCATGATTCACTAAGATCTGTGACCATGTGACCATGTGACCATAGCCCAGATAGCTATATGATAATGTCAGAGCACACATTGTAGTCCTGCAATATGGGACTCCTTCATGGTGGCTAGGCATTACTACAGCTTGTAGAACATTGAGTTTACTACACTTGAATTTTAGAACAATAATAAGGGAAATTCATTTAATACAATGTAGCTTACTGCAAGCCTCTTGGTAATGGATTCTGTAGCCATGCTCATGTGTTGTAGATCTCTTGTAGTAAGTACAAGACATACCTATACCATTATTATACCTCCATTGTCAACTTGATACTTACACTTTAATATAGCAGATTTTTATCATAGTATAAAACCACTACAAAATGTGGCTCTTGAAGGTAAGCCTTGTCTGTTATTCTCAAGCATAGTTTACAAATTATGCCAAAGGCTACTACCAGGTGTATGAGGCTCTCCTGGCATGTTAATGTTGCAAGCCTAGTATTTTAGCCCAAATTATTATTACTACTGAGCATCAGAAACCAACAATATAGTATTACCAATATTGTAGCAAAAAAGCAATACATAGTCAACTGCTTCAAAATGCTAATGGCCAGTAATCAGGTAAAGTTTATTGCATAAACTATGTGCCTGACTTAATCTTCCAGGTCTTGGGGTAGAAAAACCAGGTAACTCTTGCTTCAGTTCAAGGTAATAATTCCAAGGCATACAATATGAGTACAGCATCTAGTATAGAAAAAACTGTAGGCCAGAAGGCTAGTTTTTTTTGCAAAATGTTGACATGCTTACCATCAATAATGGATTGGATACACAGGATAGTAGAGATAAGTGGGAGAATATTTCAAAGGAGGAGTCAATTTTGTATATAATACATGATGTTTTAGATATACAGTCTGTACCTTTCAACTTTGTATAATGCTACCCATACTGATAACATCTCTTTACAGTACAAGTGTTTAAGTAACCAAAGACAGATGAACCTGGATACAAAGTGTCCAGACAATAGATACCAATTGGAAGCTCAAGATTTCACTACTTGTTACTGCCTATCTATAGTAGAAGTATTCCACAAGTCTGTTAGCAGACTACCAGGCTGCTGATGCACAACCTAACAATATCCTGCTAGCAGTTACTATAACTGTAGAGACTACACCTGATACTGAGAGAATTCTAATAAATGTTCTATCTATAGTAATAATCAATATCATTGATATTTACATAGGAGCAATGTCTACTACCATCCCAGTCACTGGCTATCAAACATTTGCCAAGGCACTTGTCTTAGCCAGGTACCTTAAGGTTATACTAGTTTACCCCTCCCTTGCAATTTTTCTAAAGACACTAGAGCTGTTCCATGTTATTTAGCTATTTAAGATATTATTCAGTGTTGAGTCTTTTGCAAAAATGTTGTGCTACATGTACTATATAAGCTCGCACTGATTAGCAACCAGGATACTCTCACTGACATATATATCTATAAATCCTATACTATTGCTATTATTGGACCAGACTATTGGATATATTCAATGTCTATCTGATGATCTAGCAATAAATTGAGGAGTGGGTGATAGTGGCATTAGAATAGGATAGACTAGATTGGCGGCCTGTGCATGGTTGCCCTCTATACTCATATAAGATGTGCTAATTGAAATCTATTAACCGACCAGGAACTGACATCATCTTTCAGGTTGAGAGGGAGGAGAAGGGAACCTGGAGCTGCATGCTCATTCTAGATAGTAACAACTCACTAAAGCATATAGGTGTATCTGGAGGTTGCATGGCTGGTAACACCTGCATGTTTGAGAGCAATTATTTCTTATTATACAGGTATATAAACATATTCACTGAGAAGGTGGGGTCCCGCCAGGTGCAAGGCAAGCCCAACCTTCTAGATTCTGATCAAGAGGAAGGTGGTAATAAGTAAGGCTAAACACAGGTCCATCTATAGGTAACCTGGACCTGGACCTACAGGTATTTCTGGACTGGAATCTGCTACCTAGACCTGCACAGGTAATACCCACCAAGAGACCTAGAACTGTAGGTCTGGGTCTGGGTTATCTGCAGGTAGACCTGTCTTTGACCTGGACCTGCAATACACCTGCAGGTATTGCAGGTTTGCATGTAAGTATGGTTGAGTTAGACACTTATTTCAAGCTGTATATGCAATATATACAAGTTTTTATGCTTGCAACATGAGTCTCTATCAATGGAAAGGCTATACATTGATGTATACTGTTATGCAGGTCTGTACAAAAACTTGAAGTACTACTTAGTACTAATCAGACAATATAATTGCATTAGCAGCCTGCTCGGACACTGTTCCCTTCACCTTATCCTTCTTTTGAGCAATGCTTTTTCCCTTCTCCTTCTACTACAAGGGTGCAACAGTATTAGCTTTAGGCACAAGGTCAGAGTACTGCACCCAAGAACCAAGCACTATGCTTACTTACATAGTCTAATCAGAAAAAGAGTGACAGAGATATAAAACCATGAGGCATTTACATAAAAATGCACACTTGGTATCCAGAGATGTTACTGCAGGCAGTGTGGGAGATTAATACACATATTCCAATCATAAAGAGGTTGGCATTAAGGGCACTTACTGGGAGTCAAAAGAATATCAAGTGCCATTTGCACGAGGGCATGGTTGGCAGTCCTATTTTAAAGTGCATTATTCCAAAACTTGAGCAGGTCTGTCTGGGTCGTCTGAAGAGGGGTCTCAAGATACTCCTCAAGAGTGTCAACCTGCTTGAGCTCATCTGCACCTGTGATCAATGCGAGCATGTTCTGAGCTGCATGTACCTAATGAGAGGTCATCAAGAAGCAGCATCAATGAATGCAGATAGAGGTGATACAAATAAACTGAGATATACTATACCAAAGACATTCATAGTATGGTCATTTAGGCATGATGGGTAGACCATACCTGAGATATTGTTGTTCCTAGCATTAAAGTCCTTTGTGGGGTCAGAAAAGTTCCAATAGATATTATTCTACTCAGTGTGTACAAGGTGGAGAGCCTTATCTACCTATGCACGAGGCCACTGAGCATGCATGAAGTATCTCTTTTTGTAACAGAGATGTAGCACTGAGTATTCAAAGACATAAGTTAGTGAAAATGAATATAAACAGTGACTGAGAATGTACACATGGCAACACAGTAGAAGAGTATCTTATCAGTATGATGGTAGTACTTCTGTAGAATTTGGAAGCCCTTATGTGCACCAGCATGGATGACAGAAAGCTTTATTATATCATCATAAGTATTTTCAAGGTGCTTCATCATTACATTAATCTATGAAATGATGTCATAAATAAGGGGTATAGATAAGTGTGAGATAGCCATTGTTACTTTGAGGAAGGTCTAACACAAAGGGTTTGCGTTAATCACAGGAAATGAATATTAACAATAGGGAAGAATACATACTATAAGAAGATCATGGAGCTGCTCAATGATATCCCATTTCTTATTCTCAAGAATGAAGTAGTGGAGGTAGATACCATGGCTCTTATTGAACTCTGCCTTGTCACAAACATTAAAGAGGATCTAGTGAAGTGGGAGGGTATATGTGAGTACCATTGTGATAGTGTTCTACCATATTTAGATAGATTATGGCATGGATAAGGACCTCACTTTGCAAGCTTTCAAGCTTCATGAGGTGTAACATCTCAGTGTGCACAGTTGGGCTGTTTCAGACTTTGCCAGATAACTTGATTATCTGTTACACATGTACATGATTGAAATACATTTGAAGGAAGTTCTTAGTCTACAGGTAGGATGTGTATCTTCTGAACAGCAAGATAAGCTGCCTTGCTCCTAGCATTAGTAATAGTGAGGTCAGTATGTGCCTCATCTTTCTCCTTGATATCCTGTGCATCTGCTACCTTATATGCTTTATTAGCTTCCTTATCATCATCCTTATCATCATCATCTTCCAGATCATCTAGTACTAACAGGTCCTTGTCTATCTTGGTTATGGCCTCTGACTTCACCTTCTGGCCAAACTGTGAAAGTATTACCTGCAAAAATAGCTTGCCTATTAGATAACTCAATGTGGAAGGGATAGAAGCAGACATACTTTGATGACAAGGTTAATGATATGTCCAAAATAGCATACACATGCGTCCAAACTGCAAAATTTGGGTCCAATTTTTTTCATATTTTTGAGCATCTTTGAGTTATTGGACGTATTGTCACATGTAATAGTGAGTACCTGGTTTGTGTCCAGATCATTAGTGTTATAATAATTTATGTATACCTAGTCAGAAACATATCTTCTTCTCAATACCAAACTCTTGGAAAAGTTTCAGGAGCTTGGTAGCAAGGTACTACCCAGTGTGACCCTTTGTTAGCCTATTTATGAGGTGTTAGCATATGCTACTCATGGCCACTCAGAATGCATGATGTACTTAATAAAATCAAGTATGATGTGCTCAATTTTTCTATTTTTGTACCAGTAGGTAGTTATGCCTAGGAAGGAAATAATGTTCAGTGATGTCTAGCTATCAATACATATATGAACTTTGCCAGGGAGGCTCTAAAAATGAACACAAGTCAAGACATGTCCCTAGACTGAGAACATGCTAAGAAATTACTGACCTGGAGTTTGGCCTTAACCTTCACATGTGAGTCATCAAAGATATTCTTTAAATCCCTAGAAACAGACATATATAAAGAGATTTTAACACATGGATAAAGCATCTAGAGTAGTTTCTTAAATTTCAGGTCCTCAACAATGGTGAACAGATGGTGGTGATAAGCGATCTACATAGTAAGGAGAAAATGAACACATGCATAGCTATAGTTGACACCCTGGGTATAGTCAGAGATTATTTGGGTCTCAGCAGTCTTCTGAGGCTTGCACTTTTGAATGTACTAGTAAAGGTTGCCTGTAGACTCATCTGTAGGTGCACAGTTGATATACATGGATAGAGATCTGTTTGCAAGCAAGAGAATTTGTTAGTGTATACATATGTATAAGGCTCACATATAGGCATGTACTTTATGCAAATGAAACAAATCTTGACCACTCTATTTACCTTTATAACAATTGTTAGCTTCTGGAAATGCTTATAAACTGAGAATGTCCACTTGGCTGTGTGGGCATCTAAAAAGCCAAGCTGGCATGTTTATCTACGTGTAACAAAAAGGGAACCAAAGAAAAGACATACTAAGCAATTTCTGGGTCATCAAGTTACCATACTTCTCCTCTAGACATGCAGCCTGGCAAGTAGAGGACATTATGGAGCCACTTTTAGCTAGACAGGCATCTGCCTTAGCAGAATTGGACTTCTTTACATTGTTAGTAGACTGAGTGTTCTGGATAGCATCTGTAGAGTGTGCAGATGCTATAGCAGAGCACTTAGTATTGGTTGCATTGGTTTTTATGCATTTTGCAGTCGAGTTGTAAGCAGAAAAATGTGTCTGCTTCATAGAAGTCGGAGTAGGAGAGTAGGGTATGGGTGTATCAATGTTGGAAGAGTAATCCTCTTTCATGCTCCCATCAATATCACTTGGGTAGCATTGATGCTTCATACTGGTGTCTTCATTGGCAGGAAGAGTGGTTAGTATATTGAGAGTGATAAGTAGAACTAGCAGGAGGTAATAAGCAGACTAAGTATTAAAAGTGTTGCAGATAAGCTGTGGACCTACCTCGATGCATAAGCTACTCAATTTATATTCTTCTCACACCCTATCCTGATAGATATGAAGTCCTTGTCTTACTCTTCATTCGGGAGGAAAGTATGACACTACCTGTCACCCACTAGCAATTATGACAATCATAAAGTCCATTCAGGCTCTGAATAATTATGCAAGCATGTTCAAAACTATGTAAGATAGAGATGACTGAGGTAAAAGATGTTTATTTATAAACAAATAGCAGGTAAAGGATAGCACTTACACATTTTAAACTACAAGGCAGTCTCCTACATGACCAGGTGAGAAAGTGCCAGATGGTTATTGGCTATCTTGGAGACTAAAAACTTGTATATCGATGGCATGCATCAGGGTGAGTTAGAGAGAAAGTGGATATGGGGAGCCTGAGGGTTGCATGGCTGGGATAGGAGAATTGTGGAAGTAATATGGCAATGCAAACAAGAAACATATATCCAGCCAGAGGTGCTGTCTATTTCCAGTACTCATTGTGGTTTATTGTTCTATAGTAAAGTTAAAGCTTTTTAGCCAAGGGATAACATCTGAATCTCTTTGTCTTCATTCTACCCATGCATGCACCCCTGCGAATGCAAGCTTATAACAATTCCTGGCTTACACTTGCCCTAAACTCCACTACAGTTCCACTTGTTAGGTATCTCTACTAGCTGCACTTTGGCTATGGGACTGTAAGGATTCTTATTATGATTGATGAGGAACAAAATCAATCGTTTTTAATGGGGTGGATTTTGCACTGGTGCTTGTAACACTTGTTCATGCCTGTGGGAAAAAAAATTCAAATTCCAAAATGCTGTGACTACAAAATTTTAGATGCTCAATTATACATTTATTTACTTCTCTAGCACAGCTTTAGGGTTAGAGTCAGGATTTTCTTACCTCTATTAGATCACATTGAACTGTGGCTATGCTCAGTTTTTGTTATCTCTTTTTACTCTACTGTTTCTAAGCACCTTAGCCTTTTGTAGCCTCTCCATAATACTATTTGTGTTCAATTTGGTATACAGTATGCTTTCTGCTTTGTGAGCACTTGTTGGTAGTACCATGCCCACTCCATCATTATCTACTTTCCGACCTCTTACTCCTGACTCTGCAGCCTGTGAGCTCGAATACTTGAACAATATTATTATTGCTGCCCTCTACACACAGATAGACCACTAGATTGAGGAGTTTGGAACTACCATAGATATCCATCAAGAGCTGGGTGAAAATTTAAAGAATGCCTTGCATCGCATAACACAAAAACTAGTAAGTGGTATGCTATCACATTTTGTCAAACACTTGACTACATTTCACAGATGACTCTAGGCCTTCTAGTAGAACACGTTGACCACGTTGAAGCATGGCTCTGCCTTTTTGAGAAGATTGCTGAATACGGGAGCGAGCATGGCCTACCCCTCTTTCTATCTATTTACACCACCTTCTTGCACTCCAAGCTGGCTAACCACCATTGCTACAAGCATGTTAACCATACCCTAAACTTACACAATACTATGCTGTGTCTCTGGAGCCTATACAACAAGCTGGATGGTCCTCTACCCTCTTCATATGGACAGCTTGGATGCTTGAGTCATTTTTCACTATACCTCCTTCGTAATGTGGGCTCTTAAATCTATGAGAAGTATGAGAAGAACTTTAATTTTAAGCATTCTAATACCTGAGAAGAAGAAGAAAGTCTTTGTATATGTTTTTCTCTGCTACAGTGACGTACAATAACTTAATCCTCAGTTCTATGCAACTAAGCCATCTTCAATGTTTCTCATCAGTCAGCTGTTCCCTGTGCCATCACTGTTCCAATTACCTTTGCTATGTCCATACCATTGTTTTTATTTGATGTTTCAACTGCGATAAAATATTTGACTTTGTTCCCTGCACTATTTATTCTCTCACTACCTTCCTACTCCTATGATCTATGAGCCTGAGCTGTGATGAGTTAGATAGACTTTTGGAATTGCTTGCCTGACCTTCTACCACTTGATACTACTTTTTGCAGTTACAATGGCCAATGTAGAAGAGATCCTATGTAACTCCACTCCAGCGATGTTCAGGCTTGTCTCATGTTACAGATATAGCACAAGTATGTATGTGGATGAACCTGCTATTGCATTATTGGCAACAATGACATGGCATCCTCCTATGACTAGCAGTAACAAGATATATCAAGATGGTGTACTACGGGTTATTGTACACTATATATGGTGGTCTTTCCCTGTTTGCATATTCAAACAATGACCTGTAATATATGACAATGAGAATGCACCAAATTTAGAAGCTCTAAACACTTTGAGTCTTTCATTCCAGTATAGTGATGAAATTGAGATCTATAAGCTTATCTGAGAGTGGCAGAGATCCCTCAACCTAGCCTTTTTAACCCTTGCATGCTGCTGACTTGGTCTTGCAGGTCTTCTTTAGTAGTGGTTTATCCAGCATTAATTTGTACTGCTGACTGGTGCTTTCATTGATGTTATTGGGTATGAGTAGTCACTTGAAGAATGTAGTATGGCTGCATGAGATTGTAGATGCACTGGGCAGGTTGGTAAAAGCTGAAGGCATAGAAGATGGAGAGAATGATATGGCTCATTGAATGTTTAGAATAAAAATTTGTGGTAGCCTGCCAAAAGAAAGAGACTGCATATCATGTAGTGTTTATAAGCATGTCATTTATCACGGCAATATTTGGTGGGGCCAATGGTGCACTCAACATCAAAGATATCAGGTGCATGGTGGTTGGGAGAGTGTTGGATATATTATTAACGTGTTTTTCATCGCATTCATCTTTTGCATTGCTAGGGGCATCCTTATTCAGCTTTCTATCACCTTCCTTTTTTTCGCATCTATCCTTTCTCTTGGGTTCAAGTTCTTTTTTGGCTTTTTTCAGCATATATCCACCTCACAGAGGACTGGTGAGCATATCCTGATGAGGTCATAGATCAAAATTACCTGCAAGAATAGACATAGCATTAGGGCATCGCTTGGAGACATAGGGTATGGTAAATGTGTTAGTGATCTGTGGAAGAGTGGGGCAGCCTTTGTAGAAAGGCATTGCAAGAAATAGAGTTTTACCCATTATGCTATGCTTCATATAGCTATTAAGGTTTGATCAGTGTGGTTAGCTATAACTTCTGGATAGTATGAGCTACATAAGAGATCACAGTTTCTTTATATGGAATGTGGTATCATGAGTCCTATTCTATGTCTAGTATGAATAATCTACAATGTAGTGATAATATGTGCAATGCTAATCATCCAAATATACAAATACATGATGCTGACCATGAATATACTATGAGAATATGCAAACTCTCTAGTCTGACTGTTCAAAAGGCTCAGAAGATAATGCACTGGCATACCTTAGAAATGCTTGCATTATACCTGAGATAGGGATTAAGTCAAATGGGTGCTTACCTCATATCAGTCTATTTAAAAGGCTCAGGAGATGGTTCCCAGGTGTTCCTTACAAAGGCTTGTGTTATATTTAAACTGTTAGTTGTTTCAAAAAGTGCTTACCACATATTTTCATCCCTCTGCATGCGAGATATGTTGAAGTAGTCTATAATCATAATCACGCTATCCTCTATAATGTGCATGTTCATGTTATTGTGGATGTAGTACCTATACACTGCCCTCTTACACTGGTCCAGCATAGTGTGCAATCTAGCTATCTCCTTGGATAGCTCCCTGATGGTCTCATCATTCTGGCCAAGTGGTCCTTATATTTGTTGACTAGTTCTGCGAGAATCCTGACCTGGTGCCAGTTAAAAATGATCTCATCACATACATCCTGCAAGTCATAGTCAACTGGCAGTAACTTGGCCTTGAGGCTCATAAAAATCAAGTCGATGCACTTAAATATATTGTCCAGGTCTTTATTGTCATTTTTGAGCCAAGCAATTTTGGTCTTCATGTTGCTGGCTATTTGAGTTAGCATGTTAATGACATTACAGACTTGTTTGGACTGCAAACAGTCAGTTCTTGTGGTACACATTATTTTACTGAATGACATGCCTGTTCCATGAGACCATGCTCAGTGCAGAATTTCTCTGCTGGATCTTGCGCGATGATACCCTGGCCCATGGAGAGTTCTATGTTGCTCAACAAGGTATCATCATTTGTATGGTCTTGATCAGGCTCAGGTTGAATACTATGGCCAATTGGGTACAGTTGGGACCATCCTGCATGAAAAAGTAGACTGGCAAGCATGGGTTTCTTTATTGTTTCTAGTAGGCCTTTCTTTCTGGGTTCTGCTTCTCAAGTTGGCTGCTCTTTTTGCAGTAGAGACATGTATTGCAGGCCTTGCACGAGCACTTCTGTAATGCAGTTAGTAATGACTGAAATTAGATATAGCTTGCAGTACCTTGCCCATCACCTAGCTGCACAAGAGCTTGTTCTGGTAGCAATGGTAGCAATGCTTACATATCTAGGTATTCTAGTCTGACTGCTTGCATTCTGAGGGACAGTTCAGGTTTGCAGGGTCAGCAGTTCAGCATGGGTGGCACATAGTGTCCCATATTGTCTTGAGTATTGCCTGCTAGTTACTTGGCAGGGTGTACTTTTAAAGCCTTTTAGAAATAATGAGTCAGTCGCTGGGTATAGCAAAGACCTCCACTGATACATCTCTATCAATGTACTGCATCCTAGAATGGGACTGGGGGCTGCTTGAGTCCATGAGCTCTTCATCGCATTCTTCCAAATACATTAGCCAAAGAGTCAATGCATGTTCATAATCATCGATATTGAGTATATTTACCCCATACAGATTTAGGTACATGCTCAAATTGATAGGATACACGAGTGGAGGCATCTGCGAGAGGCTGGAGTTGCTTATCATGTCAGAAATAATGAACTAATCCAGGTTTAGATAGAGTGTATATAGTAAGCATGTAAACTTGCCTGGAGGCTTGTTGGAAGTGTATCTGTTAGGAGGAGGGGGGGTGCAGCATGCAGTAGAATGTGCCTAGTGTGCTAGACATTCATATTAAGTGTTAGTATATAGGGTGGTGCAACCCTACCTAATCTATTCCAACTTGTTCATTTGCATAGCTCACACACAATCATATTCTCTTGCTCTGGCCTTCGCTTTTATCTTTCACTCAGCAGTTCATTATTCTTACTAGCTTCTTCTAACCTGGTTCATCTTCTGCTCACCATCCTTTAACTGCTTTTCCTTTTCTTGATATATGAGGACCTTTCTATTCTATCGCATGCTAATGTTCATACCATATTATTACACTGTGTCATCCTTGTACCAGTCAGAAACGCTTCATCATATACACCATACTCTACTACAAACTGTGCACACCACAATGCTGCATATATTATATTGGGTAAATACATACCTGATTGGGCTAGTTTTTGAAGGCTAGGCTAAACTATCATCATTCAGAGCACATTGATATATCCAGGAAGCTAGTGTCTTGACCTATTAACTGAGTTACACTGGGTCAGAACCACAGTAGTCTTGTGTAAGAGAGGGGTGTAATCAGTTGTGCTGGGTTAGAACCTCAGTGAACATAGTGGGCTTTGAGAAGTGTTGTCAAAAGAAAGTATCAATGTCAACAAGAATGAGGGAGAGGTGACAAGCATAGCTTTCATGGAGGCATTGAGAATATAGAGTGTAGTGTAACCAGAGGACCAGATGGATGAAATGTGCTGTGGCAGAGTCTATATTTGTTATTATTTGGTCGAGCACTTTCTCTTGCTTATGTGAATGTTAGGCACTTATAATGCAAACAATTACAAACTGTGGACGACTGACAGATAGTTTCTTCTCCACTGTTCTCTCCTCTCCCATCTACCTGCCTCATTCTAACTTGCCACACTACTTCTACCTGCATCTCACTCACCCATTTGTGTATTTTCTCATTGACATTGTCTCTTTCCTTCAAGCATAATGTTCACTGTAGTTCTGACCTGGTGCAACATCCTTTTGCCAATTTTTCATTCTGCTCCCTACTGCTAGTCCTAGTCAATGCTTAACCTGGGTATAGCCAATGACTTGTTGAATGTAAGCACTACCGCTCAATTGAATATCTGACTTTAGGCTACAATGTGATGGCATGTACCTAGTTGTGACTTGCCCCTCCTTTGCTCAGTACTAGTTGAAGCAGGTAAGTACCTTTACATTCAACCTGATGGCTTGAATAGTGGCAGTTGCTATATCTGTGTACTGGTACTGTAGATTGTTTTGAATATTATTTAATAGTCCCTCTATAATGTTGATGTGTAGGTGGAGATCTGCTACTATATAATGTAAAGTGCAGCAAATGTTGATAAGAAGCAATTGAATGAGAGATGAATCGCTATGATAAGGTCATAAGCCCAACTGGATGAAGGTGAACTCACATAGCTCACTAACATTGGGTACGACAAAGCCGTTACCTTCTGTAAAGATAAAAACCACAGAGATGCTGGTTACTGTAGACCCCAGGACACATGTAAAGTGGCACAAGGTTGCCCAGGCTGCAGACATCATCATTACTCCCTCCAACACTCTCATAGCACCAGATGATCTTGACATGAAAGTATTGCTGTGCAACTTCTAGAGAACATTGGTGTTTATTTGCTACAGCACCTATACCACTTGCAACCATGCTTCGCCTAAGCTGTGTCACCTTGGATGCAATTAGTTCCTGAAACAGACATAGAAATGCTCATACTGTTTCCAAAATGGGCTTTTTTGCAGTTGGAATGATGGTAAGCATCTCATTAACAGTCTAGGCTCGGCATGCTAAGACTTTGATAGTGAGTTACCAGCACAGTCTCAGTGAGAAACCGGTCACCATAGTAGATAGTTTGATTGGCAGTACCAGTCAATCACACAGGTGGGTAGAAACCTGGTGACTAGAAGAAAGACGGTCAGTAGAAGTATACAGTCCTTGCAAGCTGCTACTACCCAGTGTGACAATAGTCTGACCCTAGCAAAAAAATGCAAAGTCGAGGCTCCAGGTCCAGCAATTTTCTGACTGATGTACAATGACTATGTTTCAAAGGTAGATGTTCAATGCAATTCCAAACCCATGCTATTAGACTTGTGCTGATTAATTTAAGATCTAGGAGATCATGCAGACAATCAAAAAACTGATAGACCAATCGAGGTCTATCAAAAGCAAACTGTTGACTGTAGACAACATAAATGCAGACATCAAAAACTTAGTAATTAACATCAAGCAACTTGATGACAATGTTTAGAACATTAAGCATGAGTTCAGGGTTCTCGGCGATAATGTCACTAACCTGTACTCACGCCAAATCTAGAGTTTGGCCTTCTTGTCATAATAACATAGGTTGACCTCCCAGTTCTGCATCCACACCTGGATCCTTATAACTGCAGTAGGCTTTTTGTATGATGATGCTTCTCTTTAGTGGGCCATACGGTCATTATAGTCAGTGGTCATCTCCTTCAGCTCAATATATGTAGCATAGTGGCATTGCTTATGTGCCCTATACGAGAAGTAGTCCTTGTTAGAATGCTCATGAGATAGAGTCTGTAAAGACTCATTGATAATAGACCTCTCTAGTCGCTAGCCAGAAGGCTTGTTGAGTAGGCTCCATCGAAAATGTGTCAGGTACAATGGCTCTCTCCGGACTTATTGGCAGATAAGTGCCGGTTCTTCATTAGGTACTACCCAGATCTGTGATATGTTGGGGGCATAGGGCTTCAGCCATGGGTGGAGAAGGAAAACCTGGTCAATCATTGCAGGATTGGGTTTGCCATTTAGGTACTCACTCCAGCAAATGTACATGGGTACATTGGTGCAAATCATGTATGGTACATGATTCATCCAAGATGTTTCACCTATACAGGGATTAACAAAAATGTTTGTGCTTGTATTGCAAAAGAAGTTGCTGATCCAGGATTGTCTAAGCTCTCGGATCCACTTGTCTGGAACACCTTTCTCAGAAAGTATGCAAACCCACATGGGCAGTTGCATCAGGGTATTGTTTATTATGAGAGCAATAGCTATAAAGTACCATTAAAGTACCATGATACTAGTGCAATAAGAGCAGCTCATACATTATGTGCTGCAGCTCTAGCGATATTCTCCTTCTTCTGAATGTGAAGGTAACTGGACAATGAAGGAGGTCTCTAGTACAGATCAATGCCTTCTATCCCCTCTTGGATGTTGAAGATGTGCTTGTCCAATGTCTAGATAATGTACATCAGGGTTTGCTCTAGTAAGAACCATGTATCTACAGTTTAAGGGTTGAGCTTCCAACCAGCCACATTCTACTGCTTGGCTTGGACCAAGGGTAGATCAGATATGCAATAGTTCAGGCACTCCAATATGTTGCAGTTGAAGTGATAGTCCTAAGGTGTATAGGCGAGTTCTGGACACCTCAAGGCCCATAAGGCCCTTCAGAGGCTGAACATAGGCAGAGTCTCTGGTTCTACCAGGGGAATAGTGGGCAGCGACATTATGATGGAAGGATTGATGATAGTGAACAACTTGTTCTCACAGTGAAATGTCCACACTTTGCAAAAAATGGGCCTAAAGGTAATTGTTAATACTTCTGCTACATGCTCAACCATCAAATACATATGGGTATGTGGTGGTCATGTTCATTTTTTTAATAAGGAGTGGCAAGGTGTTAGAAGAATAGATGTTCTGGTTGGCTGCTGAAGTAGTAAAGTGGCATTATGAGTCACACAATTGCAGCTCAGTACAGTTTAGGCTTATGAAGTATCTATAATGGCTGATCGATACTATGCGTGTGTCCTCTGCACAGGACTTTAGAATAGACTTTGCTCTAGTGCTAGACTGATTGATGGAAAATATCTACCAGTTGCAAGGTATGAGAAGTGTGTTTTGCTACTTTTGCTTGACTAGGTCAGAACCTAGTCAGAATGGCAGTTCGACAGGTCTGAGAGCTGATTGGAATCAAAGTAGCCAGTCAGATGATCAAATACTCAGGAAATGACCAATTAGAAAATATGCAGTGACTATTAGTCCAATCAGATAAATACCTTGTGTGTTACATGGAAAACAATATATAAAGAGCAGCATCAGTCCAGAACTATGATGTATCCTAGGATCGCATTTGATCTATAAGGTCGGCTTACTATTGTGTAACTACTGCATATACACGACCAGTCATTCAGATACTATTTCATTTAGTCAACTTACCTTTATTTATATTATATGAGTCCTGCTTTAGATCTCCCCTTTCCACTCTCCACAGTCATAACTGAATACTGGCAAATAAGCAGTATAATGTAGATCGGCCCTCCATATATCTGTAGCGACAACACTTTGCATTCCAGAATAACTTACATTGGTACAACTCATGGGGAGTAGGCTCGTCCTCTGAATGATCTTCCAGTGTGGATAATAATGATAAGCTTTAACTTACTAATAGAACACTCAACTACAAGGGGTAGTTTTAGAGGGCTAATCCAGGTTAGAACTATAGAGAGCACACAGTGCACAGAATGTAGATGTAGAATATAGGCCGAGTGATGATATAAGTACTAACCTGTTGGAAAAGAGGGTATAACCAGTATTTAAGAGTGGACAGTTGCTGTAGTCTCAAGGATGGGTTGGACAAAGTGATATAGTAGAGGGAAACTGTAGTTATATAAAGAGTTTTCTTAAGACAGCGGCACCAGGTCAGAACCATGGTGAGCAATGCCCAAAGGAAGTGGGTAGATCAGACATGGGAGGAACTTGACCTATGTAGTGATAGTGCCACCATGGGAATAAGCACTTCTGACTTTATGAGAAAGTTGATTGCTTGTAGTATGCTCCTGCAGCACTGGCACCCCAGCAACCCTTTTATTCCTTTCTATCATCTTGACTGTGTTGTTTCTATGTCTATGTCTACCATATTAGAATATACAGCTCCATATCCTTGTCTTCTATTTTTTGTTTTGGATGTAATATCTTGTCCTCATATTGTGATATGATTTTAGTGCATTTGCTGACCATCCTTCTACAAATGATTGGTTCTGCATTTTAACTTAAGCATGCCGACTGTGGTTCTAACCCAGTCTAGCTATACTCGAGGTGTGCTACCAATCACAGTTTCCACTCATTCAGGGGATCCAAAATAGAATATCAACTATAGGTAGATGTTGTCGCTTATCTTCTATATCCCCCCTGTACAGCTATCACATTTTGCTGTATATGTGTAAGTACCTTTATGTTTGCATTTGTTCCTATGCACATTTATTGTACCTTTTAGCAAGTGAGAAATTTTAGACATTGCATTTTGTACCTTACCCATCATGACATCCATGAATACCATAGAAAGTAAGTATGTTACATGCAATTGGAACTGGCACTTGGTACTGCTGTTCCTTTTCCCATCATTTCGATCCATACCTAGTTAAGTCTGGGCTAGAACTGGTTTAACAAATGCTAATCATGTATTTATACTTTGGAATGTATGCTGATGGCCTCTGTTTCTGATGTTATGCGGAGTGAAAAGTAGGCAAATATACATATGAGCAATCAATAATACAATTATACCATAACATGCGATACCCAATGATATATGATGAGCATGCTAATGCAAGAAACTGACCAAAATAGGGAGCGGCAATACTGTAACTTACAGTCAGTATGTTAGCTTACCCTTTTTAATGCCAGCTTACCTTTTATTTCTCTCTACTTAGGTATTCCTGATATGCAAGTGAGTTGTAAATTTGTTGAGCTGAGCTATAATAAGCTTGAAATAGTACTGCTCTTTCTTCTCATGTGCCCATCTCTGTTCCCTCTCTTGGTCAAGTTGCTTTTAGATGTGCTTGAGTGCCTTCATTATTTTTGTGACCTCACTTTTAGTGCTCTTTAGCTCGCTCAACATACTAGCCAAGTCCTTGATGATGATTCCAAAATCCTGTTTGATCATCTGGATGTTGTTCTCAAGTTCACCAATATCATCAAGAAGGTTCTTAACATCAGCGCTGATATTGCCTATATATGCAACAGTCTTCTTGAGATGCATGCTTTGCACAGTCAGCTAATCCACAGTATGCAGGATGTCCTAGAGCTTAAAGCGATGAACTTTGAGTAGCATAGAAGAATATTACTCATTAACCTTGCTAGAACTCATGAGCAGTGCATCCACCAAGTCAGCAAACTCTGTAACCACAAGTTTGGGCTGCTTCGAACCTCTCAGAGGGTCTTTAGTATCTTCCAGGGTGCCCTCTACTAGATGCTTCTTAGTAATGATGGTCTTTCTTGCCAACTGTTTGGTTCGACTGGGCATGGTAGCCTGTTCAGGTTGGATGATAGGCTTGGGTTTATCACCCAGGCCATTAATGTAGGACACTGTTTATGTTAGCGATGGACCCATTAGTAACATAATACATGATTGCTTACTTGTCTGCCATTCACACGGAAGACCATTTTTATAACAGAAATTGCATGTCTACATTCATGATGATGACTACATGCATCCACAAACCAGCTTGGGGTTGAGTGCTTGGCATCTTCTGTACACCTTTTGGTGAATAGTGATTAACGTTCCTCGGTAGTCATTTGGAAGTTTTTTGACATTGATTCCTGTGGGAAGAACCAAGTCCTGCATTGTTGCTACTATATTGACAGGTAAAACATGGTATTCTAGGGCTTTGAAGGGCACTTTGCCATCAGATGGAGTGGACATTCTTGGACTCTGTATGTTTTACCAAGAAACAGAGCAGGGTCAATATAATGAGGCCGATTTATCTATCTTACCATCGTAGTTTCCTTCAACATGTCTAAACTAACTAATTGTTATCTACTCGCCATGATGCACACATCTGCTTTTCTTCATCAAATCATATATCTTACCCTCAGTTGTCTACTCTGGGTCATTATCATACCATTTGTTGTCTACTAACTTCCCTCTCTTCAATGCAGCTGTCTATGCATGTATGCATGTATATATATCCAGGGTTGCATAACTATGCTACTACAAGCTGCAACATGCCACTTTATATTGCACAACTAAGATACTTACCTATTCTGATATACAAGCCTCATGCTTAGAAATGGATGATGTCTGGGGCATAAGTCAATAAACCAGGAACTACAAATCAGATAATGTGACTGGAAAGCTTACATACTATGAATGTCGCACTTGTATAATGGACACATTTGATTTTTTTTAATTGTTGCAGTGTTGGCTCTCAGTAACAGGAATGGTTCTGTAAAACCAAAATGTACCTCCTGAGTAGTATGGTCAGATCTAGGCTTGTTGGATCCATTGGCTGAAATAGACAATAAAAAGGTAGTAGAAGGATGAGAGTCCAGTAGGAGAGGACAATATAACAGGTTGACCACTGGTTGAGTGCTTTACTGGGTCAGAACCACGGTGAGCAATACATGGTAGAAAAGTGAACAGAGGAACTGCAGGGGCTGGAGGAAGAAGAGGATAGCTCTGCTTAGTATGCGAAGTCTGTTGAAGTCAGTGCTCTAGCATGTGCAGTTTTGACCGCACCAAGTCCATGTTTATACCATACATAGTTTACGATACG
>BACB01004935.1:0-20728 GCA_000338015.2 Ganoderma multipileum BCRC 37180
CATCTACATGCGTTGAGGACCTGTCCCTTTGGCACCAGCGCTGCTCCCACACCAATCTTGATGATTTGCGCTCTGCTATTCGCAAGGAGCTCATCTCTGGCCTTCGCATTCGCTCCAAGCAGCAGCCTCCCGCAATTTGCAAACCCTGCCTTGCTGGCAAGCTCAACAGGCACCCCATTCCTCACTTTGCCTCTCATTGCTTCATTCACCTTGCCCTTGTCCACACAGACCTTAAGGGGCCCCTCCCAGTGCGCACACCTGAGGGCTACTAGTACTGGATGGTATTTGTCGATGATGCCTCTCGTTTCTGGGCCATGGCTTACCTTAAGTGCAAGAGCGACACTTTTGAGGCCTTCAAAGCATACAAGGCCTATGCTGAGAACTGCCTGGGCCTGCGCATCAAGGCCACATGTGACGACAAGGGTGCAGAGTACATGGGCAAGCAGTACATCGATTTTTGCATCCAACACGGCATCCACAGGCAGCACACTGAACCGGATGAGCCACACCAGAATGGAGTCGCAGAGTGAGTGAACAGGACGATGTCTGAAGGTGCTACAGCTCTTCTTGCTCAAGCAAAGCTCCCTCCTTTGTTCTGGTCCCATGCTGTTTTGACTTTTGTCCACACCCGCAATCGCATGCCCACAGCTGCACTTGATGGTGGTATTCTCTACACTGCTTGGAAAGGCGATGGGCGCAAGCCTAATGTGTCCTATTTTCGAGTTTTTGGGTGCCTGGCCTATGTGCTTATTCGCAAGAAGGAGCGCAAGGCACTGCAGCCCCACACTCGCAAATGCGTCTTTATTTGGCTACCCAGATGGCACTAAGGCCTGGTGATTTTGGGACCCTGCAGCAAAGAAGGTGATCATCTCATCGCATGCAGTGTTTGACAAGCACTGCTTCCCTGGCAACTCTCCCTTCATCAATGTGTTTGGGCTTCCTCTTGACAAGGTCGATGTTCCAGGACCTCCAAACAACGTTGGTTTGCCTGAGAACAATGTGCCTGATGTGCCAGAGCTGCAGGATCAAGGGGGAGATGATGATTGGGATGATCCTGCACCTCCAGCACCTCCTGCGCCTCCAGCTCCACCTGCACCACCTGAGCCACCTGTACATCATCCTGCACCTCATCCTCAGCCTCCAGCACGTTCACCTTTGCCTCCACAGCCTCCACTTTGTTCGCCTTCACCTCCACAGCCTCCTCAGCCTCCAGCACCTGCCCAAGTGCCACAAATTGCGCCACCTCCTCAGCCTCCTGCACCTGCACCTGTGCCTCGTCCACGAGCGCCATCTATGCATCAGCAAGCACAAGGTGAAGCTGGCTTCAGGCCCTATCCTGCCCTCACTCGCAAGCTCCCTTCTCACTCAACGCGTTTCCAAGGCTCTCTCAACACCAGAGACCTCGAACGCCAGAATCTGGTGCCCCAACGCCATTGCATTTGCTCAGCATCCCCTGCTCCTGCTCCTGATCCTGCTCCACCTTCACCACCACCTCCAGAGTGCGATTCATCGCCTGATCCTATCACTGATGGGCCAGTCGATCCACTGCCTCCTCGTCCTCGTCCTGACATGTATGCACCTCGCAACATGTCTCCTCCACCAAGTCCTACATCATCAGATGATGAACTCAATCTGCTGGGCCATAGCAATAGAGAGGCACTCAGTACGATGATGGCAGGCATTCAAGATGTCTACTCGGGCCAGCACTTCGACTACCTGACATATGACAAGGCTCTGGAGTTTGCATTTGAGTGTGTGGTCGAGCACGCTATGAAAGCAAGCCAGGAGCATTTTGGTGAGCCCAAGTCGATGAAGGAGGTCATGCAGCTTGAGGCAGACGAGCGGGGCAAGTGGCTCAAGGCCGCTCAGGACGAAATCCAGTCCCTCATCGAGAATGGCACATTCGAGCTTGTTCTCCTCCCTCCTAGTCGCAAGGCAATAGGCTCTCGCTGGGTATTCCGGGTCAAGCACAATGCAGATGGCTCAATTGAGCGTTACAAGGGTTGTCTCGTCGCAAAGGGCTTCTCACAGCACCCTGGCTTCGAGTACAATGACACCTTTGCTCCTACACCCAAGTGGGCATCGATTCGAGCCATTCTCTCGCTCTCTGCACTTGAAGACCTCGAGCTCGAGTATGTGGACATTTCCTCTGCCTACCTCAATGGCAAGCTCAAGGAGAAGGTGTATATGCGCCAGCCTGAGGGCTTTGAGGAGAGGACTCCCCAGTGGGTATGGCGACTTCGCAAGGCCCTCTATGGCCTCAAGCAGGCTAGGCGATGCTAGCATGAGAAGCTCAATGAGGTACTCAACCAGCTTGGCTTTGAGCGACTGGTCTGCGAGCACAGTGTCTGGGTTTATCTCCGGGATGGTGTTCATCTTATTATTCCTGTTTTTGTCGATGATATCACCATTGCTGGCAAGGACAAGGCTGCAATTCAGCGTGTCAAGGACGACCTGTGCAAGCACTTCAAACTGCGCAATTTGGGCCCCACTTCATGGCTGCTTGGTGTCAAGATTGAGCGTGATCGCTCCAAGTGTTGCCTGTCCATTTTGCAGCGCCAGTATGCCCTGGACATCCTCGAGCAATATGGCTTTGCCAACTGTGACCCAGTCAGCACTCCAATGGATCCTGGTCTTCGTCTCAGTGCAGATATGGCCCCCACTTCGCCCTCAGACATCAGGGAGATGCAGGATATTCCCTACAGCCAGGCAGTTGGTTCTTTGTTCTACCTCGCAGTGGCCACTCGTCCAGACATTGCTCGTACTGTTGGCAACCTTGCATGCTTTTCGCAGCATCCAGGCATGATGCACTGGAAGGCAGTCAAGCACCTCTTCTGCTACATCAAGGGCACACTCGACTACAAGCTTACCTACTCCCCTTCATCCGATCCAGAGCTGTTTACATCATTCACAGATGCAGACCATGCAGGCTATCCTGACACTGGTCGCTCTACCTCTGGCTATGTGATCAAGATGGGCACAGGAGCCATTTCCTGGTCAAGTTGACTGCAGGGCATTGTTGCTCTGTCTACCACTAAAGCCGAGTTTGTGGCTGCTGTGTCCTGTGGCCAGGAGATGCTGTGGTTGCACAATTTGCTCACAGAGTTTGGCTATGATGTGTCCTCTGCATCAAAGCTTTGCATTGACAACCTGTCTGCGCTGTCTGTAGCGAAGAACCCAGAGCACCATGGACGCATGAAGCACCTCGATTTGCGCTTCTATTGGCTGCGAGACGAGGTGGCCAAGGGCTGCATTGAGATTGAGCACCTGCGCACTTCTGACATGCCAGCTGATATCCTGACCAAGTCACTCCCGAAGCCCAAAGTACTCAAAATGGTGAAGATGCTTGGATTGGGGACTTGACCGGTCAGGGGGGAGTGTTGAAGTCGGTGCTCTAGTGCGCGCAGTTTTGACCGTACCAAGTCCACGATCATATCATACATAGTTTACAATACACTCTACCTCGGGTAATTTTCTCCTGCCTAGATTACGCCTCGTTATAGAGATACAATGTACTCATCATTAGAGACTCCAATTAGTGTAGATCTAAACACACTTCTACTTTACACTGTAGCATACGCATTTCTCGTCCTTTAAGCGGCATAATAGGCCAGTAGATAGAGCGCCTTGTAAGCGACCTAGCACGTGCTCTATGAGCTGTCTCGATGCCTCAGTCAAGCTCTGTTGTCCTTAGACTTCACAGAGCTTGACTAGGTGAGTAGCATACTTTGGTTTCTCTGCAATGAACAGACTTCACAGAGCTTGACTAGGCCATTGTGATCGCTCTGAGGCGCACTGCAGCCAACAAAGTCTACTATTTGTCTGTATTTGTATAAGCATCTAATTGCAGCCACCTGGAGGCTATACATGAGACTATTTGGGCACTTATCACTTTGGCAAAATGTCAGTCACTTTGCCTTCTGTCTCCTTCTCCTTTTCTCATTGTCATGTAGTCCAGCCACTATGACATTTTGGCTGATGGTTTGCTTTGCACAGGACAGTATTGGCCTTACCAAGTTACTGCATGCTACGGTTCTGACCCAGCATGCTCCTTGCAAGTCTACAATATGGTCGCCTGGCTCTTGGCTATGGTTCTGACCTAGTCAGGGTATCGCATCCTCAACTGAACCTCAGATACAGAAGACTGGCTCGATTCGCCCATACATATTGCTGTCCCTGCATTGTACACACTTTGTACTAATGACACACCATCGTCCGCTATCCATACATAACTACGTGGCATGCCAACTCATCCTGACAGTACACTGAAGTGTAATTATCTATACTAGTCACTCATCCTTCTGCTATGTGTGCACATCTACATACCTGTACATTCATATACCTGCATGCCTGCATACCCATATACCCACCCGTCACTACTGAGCTTATCCCTGTAGGCATATCTCTGCACCTACACATGGACCATCACTACTAAAACCATCTGCATGTGCATGTTACTCCCGCATATGCCCCAATATGCTCCATTGCGAAGGTACGTCAATACTTATCATCCAGTAGCGGCCAGATACTGGCAGAAGTTTCCTTTATTTTGCAGTATAGTATGACATAGGAGGTCTTTTACCCTGATCTTACATAGGCCCTTTGTATCTTCATCTAGGCCAATATAGTACCACTATTGAGCTCTGTATGGGCTTATTGATGTCGAATTGTAGCTGCTTTACATTGTAAATGCATTGTTGCTTACCAGATGTACATTAAGGAATGTCCTCACTGGTCATGCAAATATGTGGAGCCCAGATTCGACTTTGGGCATGCACACTGTCCCTTGTCAGGGCATCATCTTATCAGCCATAATATATGATACTGGAATTTGCCAAGGTCTTCCTATATAGAACCTCGGCCTTGGGCATGTCCCAATGTACTCCTTCAGAAATAGTCGTTGCATAACATAAGAACCTAAGGTCCTTCTATCTAATGCTATCGCATCTGAGGCCTCATTTCTTCTTATATACCTGCATCTCTCCATAGAACCCCATTGAACTTTTTCACTTGCTATTCTATTAAATATCACATAAGGTGCATACATAAGGCATACAATGTCACATGATAGGTTGAGATTTATAATGCAAGATGACTGTGAAAACAGACCTAACCATTCACAGGATGAGCTTGTAATGCGTATCCTGATGAGCCCATTCTAGGTGGTACCCATGTAGAGGCCCCTATCCGGGACCCTCGCATGCCTATGTTCTGGTGTATCGAGTGTCATTCCACCATCCCATATTATGCCAGAGTTGACAGATGTCTTATTTTCTGGGTGAACACTAATAAGCACGTGCTGAATACCTTGCACAAATATCTCAAAGTGGTGGACATTCCAGATGGTCCACATCAGGTGATGAAGGATGCTAGTATGTTTCTAGGACCTCTAGGGGCCAGTGCTGTAGCTGATATATGGAATTGCAGACTTTCTCCTTCTTGAACCATATTGATATGTCTTTGCACATGATATAAATGGCTCGCGTGATCCGATGGACGATGTGTTGCAAATGTGGGCCATAGGGAGATGAGTCAACGGTATTATTAACATTATTCCCTATATTCATGGAGGATCTTGCAGCGAGGGCATCCCAGACTGGGTAGCTGAGCAATTTTATGATGTCCGAGAGACAGTTTTAGGTCTGGTGGAGAGTCCTTCACCCAACAAGCCTTGTAGTTTCAATGGCAAGGACATTTCCAATCTCACCTATTCACACGTAGGGATAAACTTTCAGAACAAAGTGACAGACTACAATGTAACGCATTTAGATATGGTTGAAGTGAGTATACATTTGCATTTCAATACTTGCCTTTTAAGCGAAGATGTTAGGCTGCTGCTAAGGTGGACATATGCACACTCGATGCTGCTTCTGCCCAATTAAAGAAACATGTAGATGAACAGGCTGATTTGGTGAATGTTCTGACCATTGGTGTAGAGCACAACATGAAGTTTTACTTTATGCAGATGAACACCATATCCACTCCACTGGCCGGCCAGCCAGGTTAGCATATCTTCATACTATCATCATCACACTGACTTATTCGAACTGTTCAGGCAATAAAGTTGAGGCAGAGCTAGGCTGGTTTGGAATTAAACATGTTGATGCTCACAACACTACCGGTGGGTGTACATGCATGTTAACTGCTATTGACACTGATGAGAAGATGGAGGACTGGGGATGGGTTGTGAATCTGGATCTATCCGTAGGGGTCAGTACATTAATGAGGGTAGTATACTGATATTAATACTGTTTGTATTGCTTCTTACACAGTTGCGTGGCTTCATGATGGTAGACTCCTGTAGATTGCATTACCACTGCAGGTTCATGCTACCAAGCAATTTTGGTGGTAGCTGCAATATGGGGTGCATGTATTACTATATGATATGGTACAGGTTATAATTAATGTCATAACTAGCAAATTATGTAGTAAGTATGTGAACGTGGCATGCATGTGTTAGACAAAACTGGCCAAAGCAGGTAGCAATAATACTACCTTGCCTAGTCAGTCTATTAGTTTAACATGGTTGGGTCTGACTTACCTGTTCATTTCCCATTGCTCAGGCATTAGGGATGCTAAAGTGGGCCATGATGCTGTCAAGCTGGGTGATGATGAGCTTGGATTAGTGATGCTCCTCCTGCTCGTGTGCCTGTCTCAGTTCTTGTTCTTGCTTAAGTTGCCCCTTGACATGCTCGAGCACCTTTTTCAACTTCACAACCTCATGTTTAGTGCTCTTCAGCTTGTCTAACATGCTAGTTAAGTTCTTGATGACCATTCCGACATCCCGCTTGATCATCTGGACATCGTTGTTCAGTTTGCAAATACCACTGAGTAGGATCTAAGGCTGAACACGGATTATCCGTGAATTGATCTGGATCCAAACCTGTAGATCAAAGCCCTTCTGGAGCCTTGATCTGGATCCACATGGATCAGATCTGCCAGGTGACCCAGATCTGCGGGATCCGGATCCGGAACCTGCAGATCAATCTGCATATTGTAGAGAAAATGTACATGTTATATTTGAGAGAAATGAATACCATACATACATGTACATATATAAGATGACTAAACGTCAAAAGGAAACAGGCAAAAAGGTGCAGATTTGAAGAAGATATGAAAGAAACATTACAGGCAGGAGGAGAAGGAGGAGATCATTGTATCAGCTGTTCCCGTGGACAGATTTGGAGTTCTATACCTTGCCGGAAAGCTACGTTTTGTAGCTTTCTAATAAGATATAAATCATCCAAATCCGTGAGAAACTGATAGACATATTGATAAAACAGTGTAGAGAGGAGAGAGAAGAGGATGCACTGGCCATAGTAGCTATTGTAGCAGCTGGACAGCGGCGAAAATAGATACATTCGATAGAGAATGTAAAGACCAAGTTTCAAGACAAATGAGCCAGGTTTGAGTCTAGGAGAAAGGATATGGTTCCCACTTGATATTGCCTAATGTGTGATAGATATCTAGAGAGTGAGCAAACGATGACTCACGATAGTGTGCGCTAGAAAGCCTGAAAGCACAGCTTTCCAATGCCATAAATACCATCCAAATCGACCAAGGAATGGCCAAGATATGGCTATAATCCTGGCAAGACTTTAACCTTGAGTACATAATCTTCATAATCCTGAAGCCCCAAGTGTCACTGAAGCATGGGAGATAATGTAGAGAGCACCAGATAGCCCTAGGAAGGTTCAAAGTTCGAAGCATAGTAATCTAGAATAGTGGTTGTAGAAAAGAAGGTGAGGGTGTGGATCACCTGTAGTAGATCCTCTTGGAAAGCCAACCCTAACCTGGATCCAGGTATTTGTGGCTTAACCTGCAAAGTGATCCGGACCCGTGTTCAGCCTTAGTAGGATCTCAACATCCTTGCCGACTTTACCTATCGATATTGCAGTCTTCTTGATAATCATGTTCTGCTAGGTGAGTTCATCTATGGTGTCCATGATACCCTGAATTTTAAAGCAATAAGTTTACTTAGTCTGTGTAATATCTAAATGTGTTCCTATTTACCTTGCTGATCTGTGCACTTGAGAAGTCAGGAACTGTTGTAAAAGAGAGCTTGCATCCCTTCAGTCTGGTCAGGGCATCTAGGTAGAGCTCAACAATATCATCTGCTAGATGCTTTTTCGGGATGGTCTTTGCTGCCAGCTTTTGGGTCAGACTGCATTTGATATTATTGATAGGCTCAGGTTTCTCACTGAGACCTTGTGTGTAGAAAACTGTGTTGCTGTTAGTTATGCTCTCGTAAATTCTATAATACAATTCCTTATAGGTCTGCCACTCACATGGTAGCCCATTATTGTAGCAGTAGTCACATGCCCAAGTCTACTATGATGACTGTGTATATCCACAGTCTAGATAGGGATTGAGGGCCTGGTACATGTGGCAAGCCTTTTGGTGAATGGCTACCAACTTTTGTTGGTAGTTCTTTGGTAGTCAATCCAGGTCGATTGCCAGAAGGATGATCAAATCCCGGATGGTAGCTATTTTTGTCAAGTTCCGTAATGAGCAAAACCTTGCATTCTAGCATACCAATAACTAGCTTGGGTTTAGATGTATCAGACATTCTGAAGCTACACATTTATGAACAAATAGAAAAAATGTCAATATGGGAAATTCTCAGTCATACATGTTCTCTCTGCTATATTTTAACACTTGGCTGCCTATTTTACTTTTATTTGATGGGTAGGCACCACAAGTGCCTTTTAAGTTTATTACTGTTTATTACCATCCAATGGTTATGGTTACAACACTTTGCGCCTACTGAGCTTCCTTATCTGTGTGGTAATATGTGCACTTATAGAACTTCTGCCGTAAACAAGGTACTACAGGACATAGGACATTGTACTGTACTACAGAACTGGAATGCTTATATTTCAGGTAGCAATATCTGTTCTAGGTAGTGGATGCGAGCTATATTTGAATTCATTAAGGCTCTGTCAGTATTTCTTTATCGATACACATAAGGCAATATGTACTTAGTAGTATCGCCATGATTGAGAAGGAGCGGGTATACCTATCAGATCGCAAAGCATAAATAAGCAATATAATGGCATTAGTTGGTCAGATCGTACATACAAAAAGGCACAGCAGGCCCATGTTTGGTTTACAGAGTTAGGGTAAGTGCTTGATAGTGGGTAGACAAGGAGCATGGTAGGGATGGTTGACGGTTCTTAGGGTGCTTCACCAGGTCAGAACTGCAGTGAGCATAGAACAGTGGGAGGAGTGCACGGGATGAACTGCAGAAGTTGGTGAAAGAAGTCAAAGACTCCACTCTGGTCTCAAGTCCATTGTTTGCATATATTGTTTTGAGCATCTAATTTCAGCTACTAGGTGGCTGTGCATAGGACATTTTGGGTACTTTGGACTTGTAAAATTTCGGTCACCTTGCTTTTTTCTCCTATTACTGACAGGGGCTGTCCTCCCTTGGCATCTGCATATTTGCTGACTACCACCTTTATACAGGTCATGGTTTTTCATTCGAATGCATTTCTGGCTCTGGTTCTGACCCAGTTAACCCCTCTGCCAAATCTCAAGTTGCTTATGTTGGTCTTGGCTATGGTTCTGACCTGGCCAAGATTAATCATCCTCGACAGGACCTTTGAGTCTAATGACTGGCACGACACCTAAATGTTACCTAATAGGCCGACTTTTCTGCAGGTTTTTGCACCAATTGTATAGAACCATATTCTGGCACTACCCTATTTACACTACTCATCTGAGCTATCTGCTCAAATGGTTACCATACCTGCATACCTGCACACCTATTCTTCTACATACTAGCCTGCATGCCTATATGCTCACTTGCTCGCATACTAGTGGGAGTGCATACCTGTATACCTGCACACCTGCACACCTGCAAGTTTACATGATTATACACCCACTACCTTCATGTCCCCATGACTGACCCTAACTGCCTGCCACATTTGCCTGCTCTCAAGTTGTACTAAGCAAACAAACATGCTAGCTGCTTATGCATCTGCTACATCCATGTACCTACACCCATTTAATATATGAATGTATGTGTGTTATATCGAATTGTATATGCCATGTAGACCAGTCTAGATATGCAAAAATATACCACATTTTTTTTACATTAAAGTCCACCGTCCACCACCTAATCACTTATTTACTCCACTCATAGCTGCATACTAAGCCAAAATCGATGGTCTAGCCTTGGGGTTCAGTGATTATTATTGCTATATGTTTATAGATTCAGTCGTCATCCTCTCAGATATAATGTATGATGATGAAAACCATGTATATTTTCCTATCCCTACTTGCTGCACCTGCTTCTGCTTGGCTCTCCAATGGTCCCTAGGCCTAAAATAGCCACACTGGGCCTGCACACTTCGATGGGCCAATTGGACTAACCTTAGCCTCAGTGATCCTTGTTGCTATACGTTCATGGATTTTGTTGTTGTTCTTTTGGGCATGATGTACAAGAACAAAATCCATGAATGTCCCTCTATCCCTGCTTGCTGCATCCATTCTTACTCCATCTGCTCTAAACCTGTATTCAATGAATTGTCCACCTGCTATATCTATGACCCTTATACTAACATATTTGATGAATTATCAAGTCTAAACAATGCCATATAGTACTTGTGCTGTTTGCATCCTTTGGAATGAGCTAACTAGGTTTTCTTATAGCATACCAAGCCTACCCAGATGTACCCTTTCTAGGCAGTATTAAGGTAAACATTTCCAACTGGGATTCATGCATACCTACATTATAGTATGTCAACTGCTATCTGACCATTCTGCCCGATGCAAAAGTTGACAGCTGTCTTATATTTTGGATAAACATAGATAGGATGTGATAAGGGTACTGCACTTGTGCCTTAAGATAGTGAACATCACAGGAGATTTATGTGAAGCTATGCATTCCACAGATATGTGGACCAGCATTTACATTTGCAATATAGCTTCTAATCCTATACCCAAAATGCATAGGGTACTTCATCATCCCAAAGTACTAGTATATTTTTACTCAGGACATAAATGGGTTACAGGATCCAGAACACAATGTACTGTAGTTATGGGCATTAGGCTGGTAAGCTTTACCTATTAGTGATTGTATGCAGTGGTTCAACAGTGTTATAGACACAGTGTGCTAGGTTGGGTTTATAAAAGGTATCATTATTGATGGGATGACTGTCTGGGGCCTGCTGAAGAACACATACCTAACAAGCTATGGAAAGTGAATAGAAAATTCACTAAAGAGGGCATCTGGTATGAACAGTCACCCCTCACCAATAGTCTAGACAAGGAGGATCAGGCATATCTACTTACAATGTCCTTTGAGCAAACATGCAAACTCAGTAGCCTATGCATAGGTACTAAATTTGAGAAGAAAATTTCAGAACATAACAAATTATGATCTGAGATAGTAGCTATAAGTGGTTTAGGTTCTACCTTGGTCCACCACTTATAGCATTCTTAGGCTGCAGGAGAGGTGGCGATGTGTTCTCTCAACATTGCTCCTGTATACATAAAAGACCAGCTGAATGAACAGGCAAACTTGCTGAATGTGCTGGCCATAGAATTTGTGTGTAATACTGTGCTTCTGTTCATGCAGATGAACATAGTTTTTATGCAGCCAGCCGGCCAAGAAGGTTAGCCTATAAGTTAGTTATAAACAACTAACCTCTCATACTGATCAAGACTGTTACAGGCAAGAAGATGAAAGCTAAGTTGGGACGAGTGGGCAGGAAACATTTTGACTTACACAATGTGGCTGGTAGTACCACTAGCATAATAACTGATAGTGATATTGACCCAGAGACAGAAAACTGGGGTTGGTTTACTGTATACAATTTGGCTATAGCAATCAGTATATTACCTATTATGATGTGTGTGACAGGGTATTCTCACAATATCCTACAGAACTAGATGGCTTCATAGTGGTAAACTTCTGTGGCTTATGTTACTATGGAGGGGTTTATGCTAACTACTAAACTAGGTTTTATGCTAAAACCATGGTTATATCAATTTATGGTCATTTGCTATCCGTCTGCTTCTATACTAGAAGAGAGATCTTGCTTAGTATATGCAGCATTACCAAAGAATCAAGAATTTCTGTTAGCACCAAAGATAATTTTACTGAGATATGTTGCAGATGTTCTCATATAATGTGGAGCATCTAGGAATCTTCACGGAATGCGGTTGTACTTATAAATTTTGCAGGAACAATGACAATTCCGATTCCATCTATGTGAACCATGTAACTTGGTTATAGGAAGGTGCTTTGCTTATGCTGGTTGCAATGTTTCTCCAATGGTTCTTCCAGTCAGTGGTTCAGATTCTGCATTACTTTGTGCAGCAAATACCATCATATCTCGATGTATGAATTGACTTCAACTGTATAGCTAAATGTTTCTCTATAAAGGACCCAGAAGATCTCATGTAATATATTACTGCTCATCCTTAGAAGTACTGCAGTAATGCAAAGGAGTTGCAAGATGATGTGGAAAAATGGTACGACACATTTGCATAGATGCAGCGCAAATTTGTGCCCAAAGGAGTGCTACTAAAAATAGGGCAGAATGGTATGTACCTCTGCTGTTGGTATATTTGCAGCTATTTTACTCATGCATCTTCTAAGTACACAATTAGGCCAAAGCCCTAGCTCTCCTGGGTACATGGGATGCTGAGTCTTCCAAGTGTAGAAGTACAACATATCATTAACAAACTCAAAAATGTTCCAAGTGGAAGTTGGTAGGCAAAAATAGTAGGTACTTTATAGGACTTTGACGTATACACTCTAATGGTTGCACATAAGCTTGGATATAGGCAAAGGGTTCCAGCATAGGTCCTGCATTAAACTGGCCTGCTCAGGTACAGATGTCACATGTTGAGGTATCCTTGCTTAGTTGTTCAATATGCCAACATTATATTAAGGTATCCCATCTTTTTGTACTGGAGAATTTGGATGGCAATAATGATGAGTGGTTCAATAAGAATGTAAATGAGAATGTAAAACAATGACATAGATGAGAATGTAGACAACTTTGCTCCAGACAGGGATAAAAACCTGGACAATGATGTCATTTTAGATAGGGACGAGGATAATCTCAACACTAGAATGGTTATGCAGGAACTTTTTGGTACATTCTAACAGTATTAAATATGGCAGTTACTAACATGAATACAGGTCTAAGCTTGACCACAAAGATATCACAATTATTGAATGCTACAGGCTACTGCATAGACTTGGTCTGCAGGATGACTTTATAGACTAGCTGAACTAGTATAGAGGCTAAATGTAGCAGGTCATCTGTAAAAATAGTGCAGTGTGCCATGGCATACTACACAGATACAGAAAGCAACTGTTTATGGTTGATACAGATGGCACAAGCTGGTTTAAAGACCTGGAGGTACTATAGAAGGTGATAGATGAGATCTTAGCTAAGGATAAGGTAGTGGTTATTATTAGTAGCTGCATGTACTTGGTTGAGACTAAAGCTGTCATAAAGGTTTATCTGGCTGCTTCTTCTATCCATCCTAGCCTAATATATTGAATATCTATGAACCTCTTTTCTATAGTAGTCTTTCATTTAGAATGTATTTATGTATAGTCTGCACATAATCCTGTGCATTATTAGGATCAGGTGCATTTGTAACATGCAGTGTAGCTTTAAGCTATTCTCATAGTGGGTAGTACAGCAAATCTTTCTACACTAGCAACTAGCAATATGGATTTTTGACATAGAGCTGCTGCTGCTTACAAAGGAGCTAGAAATGTTGGTAGCTAAGGTACCTATTGAGTAGCATAAAGTGCTAGAGAGCAAGCTGCATGTGCTGGTAGACTTGCTACACTAGAGAAGGTGAGCAATAGCTTCTGTCTCATTCTCAGGAAGATAGAAATGTACAAGTTATACTGGATTGCCTATTTTTTCAGATTCTGATGCATGCTCCAGGTGTTGATCCTGAAGAAGATTGTTAATAATTGTGTGAATGATGTCCAGCTATTCTTCACATAGAAGTTTATTCTGTGCAGCCAGGTATTTGTTGGTTTTCTCTCCAAGGACAAGAAGATCTTTTTTATAGAAATTATGGAGAACTATAAGCATGCTGAACATGTAAAGGGTAATGAGTGGCATATTACCTTGATAGATTTTATTGTATAGCACAACTCTATGGAGTGCAATAATATACAAGAAAGCTCCCTAACTCATCTTCTGGTGATCTTGGCTTATATATATGCTGGTCCCTTAGCCAGTCTCAAAGTAGGCTATCTACTTTGGCCTTAGCTTTTCTATTTCTGTAGCTATGTTGTACATCCCTTCCAAACATGTCTTCTACATGCATGATGATGGTAAGTTATATCTACTTATCTTGCATATTTATTTGCAAATTACCACTTTTTTTTAGTTGTGCCTGGCCACAATCCAAACAAGAAGCTACCCACCAAGTGCACCTACACTAATAGCTGCAGTTAAATAAACAATGCCACACTTAGGCTATTGCCCACTATATAGGCCTTGATGAGCAGCTGACCATTATCCAAGGATGGTTTGGTAGTGCAAAAAGCCTCTAGGTCTGGCACCCACATAACCAGTTAGCTATGCCCAGGTCAAGATTGCATAGGACATGGGCAACCTTCATACCATGCATAGCATCTTTAACCTACTTACACTGCTACATATTATGCTTCCCAGCTAGCTCTCATGTAACTGCTAAAAATAATAGTAAGTTGCAAATAACCTCACATGTGGATTCTAGCTGACCTACCTGATGTAGTTATACTATGACATATGTGCCTGTAGAATTGCAGAGCAATTTATGAAGGTGCTTCTAATGATGGTCAGGATAATAAGGTGCAATATTCATGCCCTATAACCTATGACATTCTCTATCCTGCTATACTTGCCCTCACCCAGTGGACCTACTTCATGTTTTAATGGCAAATACATGAGATTCTCCTCCTACTAATGCAAAATCTTATCTGTAAACTCATAATACAGAGCACCCTAGATTCACTGCTGTAATGCATGTACACAACATGATAACTGAGAAGGTCATTAATGAGCACTATGACAAATCAATCTAGTACCACAGTATAGACTAGTGGTTCAAAGTCCAAGTCTAACAGAACTGGCTAATATTTAAGAAGAAGCAGTAATAGTTTTACAAGCAGGAGAAGAATATAGAGGATGAGAACTCATTATCATCATCATAGTTAGAGAGCTTATATAGCACCAGCCCTGTTCTTTCTATAATGAAGCTCTGGATAATACTATTGCTGCTGTCTGTAAATAAGGATAAGAATGCTATACCTGTAACATTTCCCATTGCAGGCATGCTACCTACAGCACTATAGTACTTCTTCTACCTCTACTTACTGTAGCATGTTAGAGCTGTTATATTACCTATCACAACAGAATGTATACCTCACTGTAGTTACAAGGTATTCTGCCCATTGCAAAGAGAGTCATCTGAACATAAGTGAGAGGTGTTCCAGATACTGTAGATAGCATGTACCCAGCTGCTCAGGTGAGTGCCCTCATTTTTGTGTTTTTTAGTTCTCCCTCTACCCGAATTGTGGCCTAGTGTCTCCAGACCATATATTTGTGCCCAAAAACCCTGTACAATTGCATATAAACATTGCATAGTACCATATGACCTTTTTTTCTTCTATTTGGGCTCTAGCAATAGTAAAAAGATGGCTAGGTACCTTTTTGCTAGTGTGTCCTTGATTTTGTTCTAATGAGCTCAATCCTACAGTTTTTTTAGCCTTTTTAATAGTCTCTATATCCAATAAGGTATCTGATAGTGTCTTTAAGATACCATAGAAGCCCTTAACCTCTACAGCTTCTGATAGCAGTATATAGACTATCTGAGCTCCTAGAAGATAAGACTCAATTCTGTACAAGATTAGAGCAGCTTGAATAATGTTATAAAGAAGTTGCTGACAAATTTGCAGAACTATTGCTGCTTGATTTAACTCAGAGGTGTCCATAGATAGGCCAACAGTATAGTTCTCAGGCTATGGACAGGATGATTTTGATAAGCAAAATAGATTTTATTTTATAAAACACATACCTCTGATTTACTCAAGATAGGTATTTTCTCCATTTCAGCAGTACCCTTTTTAACCTTGTCTTTTGTGGCCTTTTACAATTCTACCTTGCAATCCAAGTAGTCTGCAACATCTGTTTCACTGGCCTCACTTGGATGTAGCAGGTATACTCTGAGCATTGGACCTCCAAGGTGCTGTAGTTTTTGCCCAGATCTATTCTGTATAAATTTTTGAGAGGGTGCAGTAATAGCACAATCCAGGTAAGGGCCATACCAATACTTGTTGCACTCTCTGATCTGAGCAGCCTTCTTTAGAGATAATGGAAAATGATATATAGTAGCAAGGTTCCCTAGGCAGCTCCAGTGTTTAATTAAGAGCCAGAAGGCACAAAGATGTTTGCAGGTATCCCTGCAATAGACCCAATCTGGACATGTGCATGTTGCTACCCCAGACAGGTAGATAGTAAGCCAGTACTTGAGGTCTAGAGCAGCTAATAAATAGTACATTATATAGAGCTCAAATGGATGCTAGGTACTAATAAGAATAAGGTAACCATTTTTATACATAATAAATGCATCAAAATCATATCACTGATCAGGTATGTACTAGGTATGAGGAGTAGATAGGGACTGAGGGGTTTGCACAGCTAGAGCACTGTGCTATGAGGATGTTTTGAGGTCAATTCTGCCTACTGCTGCACAAAATTGATTAGTATACCACTGCTTGTACTAGATAAGCATTTAATGATGCTCATAGACACATAAAAGGTTGCTAATGATGAGATAATAGATAAGGAGGTTAAAATGGAGATATTGGCAAAAACATTGCCACTGAGGTATGTGTGTGCATTTTAAGCTTCTATTGAAAGCTTCTAAATAATTAGTTATAGGTAGAACCTTGTTGACTGCAATCTTGAGCTTGATCACAGTGTCCTTGTGCTTCCAATGGGACTAACTGCACTATATCTTGATAGGTATCCAGGTGCTCCAAAGATATGACAAAAAAGCAAGGCCAGCCTTCTGGGCCTTTACTTGTGTAGGTCCACTTATTGCATTCAAGGTTTGCTCCTTGGTTGCAAGCAGGGCTTGTACTACAAAGTGTTTTATGGTCAAAAGTAGTCTAGTACAGAAGGTAAATATATGGTCATTAGTACAGTATACCTGGTAGCATGCTTACATCTTTCCAGGTTTTTTAAATAGTTTTTAATATAGATCTTTATATATGACTTGGGTAAAATATTTGCTTTATATGAAAGGGCTGAGTTGCATTTGTTTATCTAGTACTAACACAGGTAGAACTTGTACAGGAGTAGCAGGATCTTTGGCCAGACATTTAGAAGAGCACCTTACTTTTTCATATCCATGTTGGTCATCACAGCATATGGCTTAAATAATGAAGCTTCCTAGGGCCAGTCTTCATCTATCTATTTACACCAAGCTGTGAGCAACTCAGTAAGTATCTATATATTGTATCTAGTATGTATTACCTTTATTCTAGTTAGTGCTAAAAAAAGAAACATTGCAACAGGTATAGTAATGCATGACTTATCGACTACCATTGCAATCCAGAGCAGCAAGCAGGAGCTACAGACTTGAAAGGTGTTATTGAGCATGAGCTACTTTTGATGGTAGTATTTCTACACAGTGTCTTATATCTTTAGTATCATGATGCAGATCTTAAAGCATTTGTTCTGCTTTATGCATCCTGCATAGTAAAAAACTGACTGCACTAGCTCTGCTTTATAATGCTTGCTTGCTGGGTTGAGCTAGTTGTTGATGTTATACTCTAAAAAGATAGAGACATCAATGCTATACTTAGCATTATAGTGTTATCAGTAGAGACAACTGAAGTCACCCAGTTAGAGCTTATAGTAGTAGTTTACACTCATCTAATTAGTCTGTTGCTAATTGTGATAGGGCCTTGCCTTAAACATCTCAAGATTGCAGCTCTAAACTTTACCAACACTACTTGAGTAAGCTTCATTTCATTATTACTGTCTGATAGTCAATAAACTAACCTTGTATTAGTCTTTAACTATGCTAAAATAACCTTGTGAACATGTAGATACAGGGAAATAGCAGAGAAGCAGGTCATTATAGTAGCAGTGCAGATATTATTGTGTTGGAGATATTTTATAATACAGAGTATTATACTCATTGTTATATTATACATAATGTCAGCATGTGCTAGATATCTTGTAAATTTGTATAGGGCCTTCTGTGACTATTAAGTTGATAATGCTGATGCATAAGACTTGGCATCCCTTTCAGTATAAGTATTAGTGTCATATCCATATGCACTGTACCTGTAACATTAATTTCTACTTATGTTCAGTATATAGCAATATAATCTTAACACTTACCACTGGTAAAGAATATGCTCAATTTTATTTCCAAATTTTAACATCTTTTAGGTGTAGAAATCAACAACCTTCCAATGTGTCTCTAGGTTCTTTACATTCTTGCAGCTAAGACTATGCTACTAAAGAATTCTATATACATGAGCTTGCAATGCTCATACATTAGTAAAGCTATCTGCAGTGTTGCTGTGCATGTTGTAGATAGTTCAGAGCTCAAAGAGTTGGGCCTCCCTACAATACAGCTTGCAAAGACTTGGCTAATTAAAGAAATAAAGAACTAAAACAATAATATTGGCTATAATCATAAACTACTAACAAAGGACTCCTCGTGACAACTCTACCCAGTCTCACCAGCATAGTTCTTCTCAAAATATCTAGTTAATTGCATTATCCTCTTCAAGCTTTTTAACATGTCCTATCTTTTCCTACTCTCTAATAATCTTATGACCACAAGTTAGAGGTATGGTAGACTAGAAGGTAAGAACTAGTAGTAGAGGCAGTGTAGATTTACCTTTACAGAGGTAGAAGAGCTTGGGCATGGCTTGGACTAGTCATAAAAAAGAGAGAGGCAACAGTAAGCTCACTGTAGAGAGACCAAGGAGATGTTAGAGAGGCAAAAAAATTATCAAGCCTGCACAATAAGGGACAGAGATCACATACAGGATTGCAGGTACTTGTAAGCTAGTCCCAGGACTGGGAGAGTGGACGCTAAGACTCTGTTATAGTAGCAATAAGAGACTACAGTACCTGTTGCACTAGAAAAAGGGCATAAAGGGCTACCACTGCATCCAGGTGCACCAAGTGGATAGAAGCATAGAGGCTTATTATAGCTACATTATGCAGATACTGAGGATCTATACATTGGTTTTTGCTGATCCACACCTGGATAAGCTGATGGCAAGTATTATATAGATCTACATAGACACTTATTAATAAAATAATAAGAACATAATGAAAAGGACCTACAAAATGTTTTGCCAGAGGTCTAAGTTGGTAAAAGGGCTCTTCTATGTCAAAAATAACATACAGAATATTTTATGGCCCGCCTTTATTTACTAAATAAATGGCAAATCAGCTAATCTTAAACATGAGAACAGACTACAAGTGTGATAAAATCTGTGATTAGGTTTGCAGATATGATCATACCACAATTATGAGCCTAAAAAATAGTAAAAAAAAACACTGAGTAACTCATCTCTACAACTCACATTGAGATGTACTTCTAAATATCATGCTCTGGATGTTTTTTAAATATTTAGAGGTTCTTGAAACATTACAGACTGTATACAGAATTGAGAGAACCCAGAAAAAAGTTAATGAAACTGGTGATATATGGACCCAGTAGTGATATGCAAAAGCTCACAAAGGTCACAGATTAGGGACAGGTTAGTAGGCCACAGAGCAAAGCAGAAGAAGAAGTGTTCCAAGGTGGACATAACAGAAGAAAGATAAAGCATTTCAATATGTACAATAGGCAGGACAGTGCTGGCAGCGATCTGACTAGTTAATCTAGAGTAGACAGTACACTGCATCTAGTTTATCCTTTCCATTCTTTAGAGGGTAGATCTAGTTTATTAACAAACTTGTATTCAGCTGTAGTAACTAGATTGAAATATAACCAGATTCTATATAACTAAATCATGGAGCAAAATAGATCTACAGTAATAGAGAACTAGATCCAGTTATAACTAGATCAGGTTGAAGAAAGCATAAATGTAATAGAAAATGAAAAACAACTAGTTGATGCACAACTAGTTTATGCACAAATAGTTTACATTAAACTAGATCAAACAAATAGTTAGTGCGCAACTAGATCACATTGAACTAGATCATGGCAGGGATGCAACAAGATGAAGATATAAATGGGGAAGGAAATAAAAAGAAAGCTGGAGATAATGATAAAGAGAAAACTAGAAATAATGTTAAAAAGGATATAAAAATAGAAAAAGGCTAGCTAAAATACTATGCACTCAATGTTTTGAACTGTTAGCCATGCCACTTAGTCTTTACCTGTACTGTATAGCCAAAATGGCTCTCCAATACAATAGTTTGTAGTCAAAGCTAGGTATATATCAAAGCTCAAGACATATTAACATGCATCCATGTTATGTCACAAATTAGGTAGGTCTGTGAGTAAACAAAGTAACAAGAGGTGAAGTAAGAAATAGAATGCCTATTGAGCTTGCTAGCAAGGCAGGGTTTGCAAATTGTGGGTGGTGGCTACTTGGAGCAAATGCAAAGGCCAGAGACAAGCTTCTTGCAAATAGTAGAGCACAAATCATTGAGATTGGTGTAGAAGCAGTGCTGGTGCTAAAGAGACAGGTCCTCAATGCACATAGACA